>CAUYPK010093774.1:0-12326 GCA_963574355.1 Loris lydekkerianus | reverse complement strand
CAATGGGTACAGGTGAAACTTACTAAAGGCAGAGTATAAATATCTACATACAATAACTAAGAAAATGCCATGAAGGCTACGTTGAACAGTTTGATGAGAATATTTCAGATTGTATATGAAACCAGCACATTGTACCCCTTGGGTACACTAATGCAACCCCTTGATTGCACTAATGTACACAGCTATGATATAACAATAAAAATAAATAAATAAATAAATAGGGGGAAAAGAAAGAATGACGCTTAGGGCTCCTTGGTTGCCATAAAACTACAGGGCATTCCAAAAATCTTCATACATAGGAAAAGTATAACAACAGATGTCTTGGACCTTGTCTGCCACGAGTGGGAGAGAAGTCTTTGTGTGTGTGAGTGTGTGTGTGGAGAAAGAGGTGGCTGACATGTAGAGAATATTTTGTTAATGTTTTCTACAATTTTGTAATGAACATTTTGTAAAAAGGTACATGTTGCTATGATTTCCCATTTCCCCTACCTATGGCAACTTCTAGACACCCCATGGACTGTGACCTGAGTAGTAAAGCACCCTGTATAGTCAGTGGTCAGGAATGATAAGCGATTCATCACACACGTCTGCATCAGAACCAGAGCCTTGACTCTGGGTTCATTCTCTTCACTGCCTCTCACCTGCCATTATTAATTCAGATGCCATCACTTTAAAGTAATGGAAGGAAAAAGTGTTTTCATTTGTACCACTTGGAAGTACAGAACTAAAGTTTTTGGTTAAGGAAGAATTTGGTTTAATACAATTATATATATTATTAAGGTATCCTCACCTGGTGGCTTCATCTAGGAGAAGAATTTTGGGATTCTAAAGAAGGAAAAAAAAAAGAAAAAAAAAAAAAGGATATTATTAGAAAAACACAAACTCTGAGCAATAAAAAGGAATGAAATTCTGACACGTGCCCCAATGTGGATGGACCTTGGAAACACTATGGTAAGTGAACAAGCCCAACATAAAGGGTGGTACATTGTATGATTTAGCTTCTGTAAAGCGTCCAGAGAGAGGGCAGGTCTGCGGTCACGTGGGGGCTAGCTCCAATGGAGGAAGTGAGACAGGGGATGCTGCTAAAGGGGAGCAGGTCTCTGGCTGATGGTGATGAAAATGTTCCAAAAATGATCATTAGGAGAGATGCACAACTCTGAGTGTACGAAAAACTACTGAACTGAAAATGGGGTTGGTGCCAGTAGCTCAGTGAGTTGGGTGCCAGCCACATACACCAAAGTTGATGGGTGGGTTTGAGCCCAGCCCAGGCCTGTTAAACAACAATGACAACTGCAACCAAAAAATAGCTGGGCATTGTGGTGGGCACCTGTAGCCCTAGTTACTTGGGAGTCTGACGCAAGAGAATCACTTAGGCCCAAGAGTTTGAGGTTGCTGTGAGCTGTGATGCTACGGCTTCTACTGAGGGTGACATAGTGAGATTCTGTCTCAAAAAAAAAAAAGAAAAGAAAATGGTTAAATTATATAGTAAGTGAATTATATCTCAGTAAAGCTGTTATTAAAAAAAGAAAAACACAAACTTCTGTCTTGGTTAAGTACATAAATGGAAGAGCTAAAGCCAATTTTATTTTTTATTTTTTGCAGTTTTGGCCAGGGCCTGGTTTGAACCCGCCTCCCCCGGTATATGGGGCCAGTGCTCTACTCCTTGAGCCACAGGAGCTGCCCTAAAGCCAATTTTAAACTTTTATCATAGTGATCACCTGACTGAATGTTGTTCACAGCACAGTGTTATCCTGCTGGTCAACCAGCTAACAGTGTGAGAAGGGATTCTGCAATGAGTAAGACGGGATCTCTGACTGTCAGGGCTTGCTTTTCATTCATTTAGAAACATCAGACAACATGTAAAATGGAAAAACGTAAGAGCAAGCTGACATACATAACTCACTAAATTCTGGCTTTGCCTAGGATTTCACTCTTACAGATACGATTCATTCACATATTATTCACAATCGCCCCAAACTAGAAATGGCCCAAATGTTCATCCACTGTTGCAGGGATCAAGCAACTGAGGCACATCTATCTATTTGGTAGCAGGAAGGAAGCAGTGCTGATGGACGTCACGGAGTGCAGAGGCCTCAGAAACCATATGCCTGTACTATGTAAAAGAGGTGAGAGGCCAAAGAGCATGTGCCAAAATGTTCAAAAGAGCAATTCCAGACAGACAGACAGTGAATGTGTGGTGGCCTGGGCCTGGGAGTGGGAAGGGGGAAGATTGCAAATGGGCATGAAGGATCTTGTGGGGTGATACAAATGTCTGACACTGGATTGTGTGTATAACCAACTCTGCAAATTTACTACAAATCGCTGAAAAGTACATTCAAAATTCAATAAAGCTGCTTTTTAAAAAAAATCACTTATAAACCTGAGAACAGTTGCATGACAAAGGGGAAGGACATCATTTCCTCAAAAATAGAATACCTGGCCTTCCGCTAAAGTGGCTTTTCCCTCTTTTCTGAAGGAGGCTTGTCTAAGCCCCTCCAGTGTGCACTGCTCAGTGTGGCAAGCGACTACGGAGCACACAGTGGGGATCCTGTACTGTTTTGATATTTGAGTCAATACTCACTGTTTCACTCGTTACATGTCATGGTTCTAGACATAAGGACCATACGTTAAAAGCTTTCTTCCTCTGACAACCTTAGCTCAGTACTAGGCTCCCAGTACCCAAGAGGTACTTATTAAATTTGGACACCGGGCACTCAGTGGAACTCCCAATTAATCTTTCATCACAAATGTCTCTCAGATACCTTCTCTCCCCCTTCCAAAAAACAAAAAGGAAGAAGATAAATAGTAAATACAAATTACAAAGTCCCTAATAAGAACAATACAAAAAAACTCAGCCAAGCAGCTTCAGGCTTACCTTAAGCAGGGCACGGGCAATTGCAATCCGTTGTTTCTGCCCACCTAACAAAGACAATATTAAGGGGGGGGGGGGGAAGCCTTAACAACAGTTTTTGATAAGAGGCTTTTTGGTAAGCCATAAGGTAATTTGATAGTAATTTCTTTCACACAAGCTGAGGGACAAAGAATAGAAACTTACTTTAAAATATATTGTTCTCAAATTTGATCCCTATTGATCTCAAAATTAATAACAAAAGTTATCATTGCTAACAATAATTGAGAATTTCCCATATGCCAGGCATTTTCTAAATATATTACCTGTATTATCTCATTTAGTCTTTCTAAAAAGTCCTATGTAGTATACCCTATAATTTTTTTTTTTTTTTGAGACAGAGCCTCAAGCTATCACCCTGGGTAGAGTGCCATGCCGTCACAGCTCACAGCAATCTCAAACTCTTGGGCTTAAGCAATTCTCTTGCCTCAGCCTCCTGAGCAGTTGGGACTACAGGCACCCACCACAACGCCTAGCTATTTTTTGGTTGCAGTTGTCATTGTTGTTTGGCAGGCCCAGGCCGATTTGAACCTGCCAGCTCTGGTGTATGTGGCTGGCGCTTTAGCCACTTGAGCTAGAGGCGCCATCCAGTATACCCTATAACTGCCCATGTTACAGATAATAAGCTGAGAAACAAAGTAACATGCCCAAGATCCCACAGCTGGTAAGCAGCAGAGCCACAATCTGAACCTACAAAGTGTGAAGAACTATGCTTTTGTTTTTCCCCCCTAGGTAGAGTGCTGTGGCATCCTAGTTCATAGCAACTTCAAACACCTGGGCTCCAGTGAGCCCCCTGCTTCAGCCTCCTAAGTAGCTGGGATTATAGGGACCCACCACAACCCCAGCTAGTATTTCTATTTTTAGTAGAGATGGAGTCTCACTCTTGCTTATTCCTGAGCTCAAGTGATCCTCCTGCCTCGCCCTCCCAAAGTGTTGGGGTCACAGCCATGAGCCACCACATAGAATATCCAGCACAGTAAGGAAACCAGAAACTCAAGATATTTGGTGGATTCCAAAGAGTGCTTGAAATGTCTGGAAGCACAGGGCATCAGTGATGGTGGGTTTGGTGACTCACCCTGTGGTCCCACTCCACACCTGCCATTCTCACAATGTTCTCTTCTTCTCCTGCCCCAGAGACCACGGCAGCATGTGTGTGTGGACCTGGAGGTTACAGGCAGAGGAAGCTGATCTTTTCTTAAACTCAAGTTCTACTAGAAGCAAGCAAACCAACTGAGGGTAGGTGTGGAGACAGGTGAGGACAGAGGTCAGCGGAAGTCGTGGTGAGTCCCCTCACTCGGTCCTCATTCCCTCCCTTCCTCCAGGGATGCTACTCCAAAGTCATATTTGGAAAGTCCCAGACAGCACACTCTTCCCAGTTTATGTTGTTTGTGCCAATTCCATTTTTTAACTGCCTACATTTTATAAAAATCATAGACGATATGTGTAAAACCTTTTTGTTTTAAATTTTCTGTAAACCAGGCACAGCGGTTCACACCCAAACTCTCAGCTTCCTGAGAACCAGGCACAGCGGCTCATAGCCCAAATTCTCAGGCTGAGGCAAGAGGATGCTTGAGCCAGGAGACCGAGGCCACAGTGAGCTATGATTACAGTACTGCACTCCAGCCTGGGCGACAGACTCTGTCTCTAAAAATAAAATAAAATAACAAAGAAAAACATTGCAATATGTAAATGTTTGCAGAGTTCTTTGGAGCACCTGACTAGAGGATTTTGCTATAAAGCAGTAATGAAAACGCACCTGAGAGAAGAATCCCCTTTTCTCCGACCACAGTGTTGAACCCTTGGGGAAAGTTCCGAATGAAAGCAGCCGCATTGGCCACCTCAGCCACTCTCCCCACCTGCTCAGCAGTCACTGCGGAAGGGTCGTCGGCACCATAAGCAATGTTCTCAGCGATAGAGCAAGAGAACAAAATGGGTTCCTGAAAATTGGAAATAAAACTTATTTATCACAAATTCCAAACAGACTTCTACCATGTCTAGTAAACAGGACAGAGGTTAGTGCTGTCTTCCATCTAAGAAATGATCAATGTGCTATTTTCTTGGTTCTCCTTCATCATTCTCAATAAACTTACGCAGCAGACTTTTAAGAAATCCATGTTTTACCACAAATAGGACTGATCATCTATAGTTCTCCCCATACTGGGGCTGTGCTAGCCCATGACAGGTGCTCACAAGGTGCCTGACACAGGGCAGGAACTTCATAAATGTGAGTCCTCTCCTTTAGGAATTACGAGGCCCTGGATGACCCTGACTCCATCTGCACTGTCCAGCTGCCTACCTTCCAGTAGGGACAAAGGGAGAATCCATCTCTATCCATTACTTTCTGAAATATACAGAAAGTAGTGAACCACACAGGAAGATGACATTTTGACAGAACCCCGTGAAGTGGTTCTAAAAAACAAGCAAACTTCCAGCCTCTTTTCTCTATTCTTAATAGTACACACTGATAATACCCCTACACCCCTGGGTTCCCCCATCCCTGCCCACCTGCCCTAACCTAGTTAAGTGGGGCCAGGGTGAGCTCAATGTAGAGAGGCTCAGAAATGGCAGGAGGCTCAGGTTCATCTACCTGGGCACAGATAAGCAATAAAAATAAAAACAGCTGTGGCAACACTTCCCTGCCCCAGATGCTCTTGTGAAATGAGTCTCATCAGAGAGACCACATTATGTTAACATTTGAAATGTTTTGAAAATCTGCAATTTCTTTGCAAGGGGACTCTGGTTCTTGCCTAGTTTTTGGTTGCTTCTTCCTGAAACTCATGCAGAATGGTAGACGGGCTGGGATGAAAATGGGAACTGGGTAAGAATCAGTAAAAGCTAAAAAAGTCAGTAAAAGTTTTTGTCATTTCCGCGGTCCCTCCCCACCATCCTCTATGAACAGGACCAAGTAACATCAGCCTCCAGCTTTTGATTAACAAGCCAATGCTTTGATGGGTTCAACTACTTAGGGTTTTCCAGGAAATAGCACTATTTGCAAACCTAAACAATCTGTCATATAGAATGAGTTTAATACATCTGGAAAACTTGCATGCCTTCTCTCTTGAGAAGTGCAAGACCAAGAAAAAAAGCAAATGCCAAAAGCAATTTTGATAGAAAGTGAAACAGAAATAGACGTCTGTCTTTTTACCTGACTGACTGTCCCAATCTTGGATCTCAGCCAGACTGGATTTAGCTGACGAATGTCATGGCCATCAAGACTGATAGTTCCTTGTAGAGAAAAAGAAAATACCACCAACCATCATGGGGCCAATGGCTAACACAGAAAGGATCCAGTGGGAAAATTCCAGACTCAGTTTTTTAAAGATTAAAAATATACTGAACATCTCTAAATGAAATCTAAAACTATCATATATCATGGAATTTCAGACCTAAAGGGCTTTCTGGACTGTCCAAGTCTACTGCCCCGCCCTATGCTGGTTACATGACTATTTCACCTTGTTCATCCATCCAGGAATTTCTCCAGAGCCCCCTCAGGTGACTTAGGATCCCACCAATGAGATGCCCTGGTGCAAAGTCTTAATTCAGAAGAGAATTATATGTGATAAGCTGTAAGGTTTCCACCTACTGGCAGAGATAATGGCAGAGGTGGCACAGTTCTGCATCTGCACCCAAGGCAGGGGCCTAATTACGTAGTGTCCCGATCATGCCCATGTCAGCAGCTACCTTGAAGGCCTGGCTCTGGGGTGAAGTCCTGGGGAGGTTCTCAGAAGTTCAACCTAGAATCTATTTTGTCAACCCAGCCAGTGATTTTTGAGAACTTTTATTACTCTTCAAAATATCTCTTTCTGTAAATGTGCACACTGTAATTAAGTAAATAAAAAAAAAATCTCTCTCTATATAAACTCAGTCAAAGTGGAATCTGTTATTTGTGACAAAGAATCCGATCAATATTGTGGGAAAGCGTTTAAATAATCAGACGCTAACTCCACGACCTTCACTAACAGAATTAGTTCTACACATTGAAGGTACCAGCAACACTTGGAGATGACGACTACACTCCTTCTCCGTTGGTGTTGTAGGATTCTGGAAGTCAGCTGGAACTTTCATCAACTGGCAAAAACTCAAGGTCTTAGAGTAAAACGTACAAAGCACTCTAGAGAGTACGCAGCAGGAATTTACAAATGATTTCCTTTCTCCTTGATTTATTCACCATGATAAAACTACAGACTTGATATTTTCACTAGATTTGTGCTCATGGAACTAGTAGTATTTTGGGGGGCGGGAACAGGGTCTTGCTCTGTCACCCAGGCTGGGGGAGTACTATGGTGCTATCATAGCTCACAGCAACCTCCTGGGCGCACACAATCCTTCCACCTCTGCCTCCTGAGCAGCTGGGACTACAGGCTGTGCCACCACATCTAGCTGATTTTCTTATTTTTTTTGGAGACAGGATCTCCCTATGTTGCCCAGGCTGGTCTCAAACTCTTGGCCTCCCAAAGTGCTGGGATTACAGGTGTGAGCAACCACATCTGGCCTTAAGATTATTTTAAACTCAGAATTTTATATAGAAGGTCAATAGTAAATCAAGACAGTGATTCTAGAGGCAAACAGCACAGTAAAACTTTTAACACAGGTGCTGATTCGTGGGTAAAGATTTACAAGTCAAATAATTATCTGACATATAACTGGTTCTCACATTGTATTTTAACCAAAAACCACAAGCACAAGGACAGAAACCATTTTTCTTTTAGATTCATGGTGTAGGCCAGGAGTAGGTGGCTCACGTCTGCAATCCCAGAGGATCACTAAAGCTGAGGTGGGAGCATCACTTGAGCCCAGGAGTCTGAGGTTATAGTGCACTATGATCGGGTGACTACACTCCTGCCTGGGTGACAGAGCAAATCCTTGTCTCTAAAAATAATTTAGGGCGGCGCCTGTGGCTCAGTGAGTAGGGCACTGACCCCATATACCCAGGGTGGTGGGTTCAAACCCAGCCCCAGCCAAACTGCAACCAAAAAAATAAATAAATAAAAATTAATTAATTAATTAATCAAATTAAATTAATACATGTTTTGATTTTTACTAACAAACACCTTGTTTTCTCCAAAATCAAATTAATACACACAAAATATCTACTCTAGGCAGGATATAAAAAAAGTAAAGTATGTGCTCTTTGCCCTTGAAGATGCTACAATCTACTTTAAAAAATTAAGAAGAGGCTGGGCGTGGTGGATTGCTTGAGGTCGAGTTCGACACCAGCCTGAGCAAAAGCTAGACCCCTGTTTCTATTAAAAATAGAAAAATGGAGGCAAGAGGATCACTTGAGCCCAAATAGGAGGTTGCTCAGTGAGCTACAACGCCACAGCACTCTACCCAGGACAACAGCTTGAGACTCTGTCTTAAAAAAAAAAAAAAAAAAAAAAAAAAAATTTAAAAGAGAGAGGCTAGGCTTGATGGCTCATGCCTATTGTCCCAGCACTTTGAGAGGCCGAGGTGGATAGATTGCCTGAGCAATAGTGAAACACCATTTCTAAAAAAAATATCCAGTCATTGTGGTGGGCAACTGTAGTCCCAGGTACTTAGGAGGCTGAGGCAAGAGAATTACTTGAGCTCAAGAATTTGAGATTGCTGTGAGCTGTGATGCCACCAGCACTCTACTGGGAGGAACAAAATGAGACTCTGTCTCAAAAAAAAAAAAAAAATATTAAAAACAGAATAAGAAAAATCTATTAAGAAAATCTCTACTAGTTCAAAGTACTTTCAATGGTATACTTTCAGCCCCATAGAAGTGGGTCCCTGGTTGTCAGTTTGACTGTCTCCATGTTACCTACAGAATGGCCACCAGCAGAGGCTTCCCCGGAGCTCCTCAGGGCCCTGCACTCACATTCACTGCACAAAGCTGTGTTCCCCAATGGGCAAGGATGTCCCCCAGCACATGGAGCCCCTGCTCTTAGCTACCGGGCATAGCCTCACCCAGGAAAGGGCACGTGAGAAGATGACAGCATGGGAAGTGAAGAGGTAGAATCCAGGAGGCCAATCCAGATCAGAAGACTTAGGACACAAAATACACAAAGTTCCTGGTTGGAGCTGTCATCCCCCTACAAGTGACATCTTCTATTTGAGGGATTTCTTTCCCAGGAAGAAAGCTGGTGGCACTCAGGACTCTCGTGATAGGTCTCTGCATAGTTGCATCCTCTCCCAGGGAACAGGAGTAAGAGAAGCGTTTGGGCATGTCCCCTGAACCACAGTGTGGTGAACCACTTACCAGAAATGGGGTCATACAACCTTAAGAGGAGTGAAACCACTGTGGACTTGCCAGAACCACTTGGGCCAACCAGTGCCATGACAGATCCTGATGGGATGGAAAGGCTGAAATCCTGAAATATGGGTGCCCCCAGGCGAGCTGGATAGGCAAAATGCACATTCTTAAACTCCAGAGCTCCCTGGAAGCTCTTCTCATTTAAGATGACCCCTTCTGAAACACAAGATGAAATATTAATTACTTACAAGCAAAAATCAAACTCACAGCTAAACTCAGTTCTCCCACTTGTCTGACTGTGGATGGATGCCCTGCCCACTAGTCTTAGAACACAAACTCTCTATGGCACCTAGAAAGCAGGCCTCCCACACGCATACTGTGTGCTCTGCTGGCTCTGCACCTACTATGAACACCTGCTGTCATACACATGTTCAGTCCTGTGTGATCCTACAACCCTAAGAAGTAGAAATTACAATTCTGGTTTTACTGATGAGGACTACAGACAACTTGCCCAAGCAAATTGAGTGAGCTGTAGAGGTGAGATTCACCTCGGGAGCAGCCTTCTTTCAAATTCAGCCCTCCCCCCTATGCCACTGCCTCTGTGTAACTCCCTTGGCCGCAGTTTATCTTATCTACCCTCCAGAAACGTTCTGATAGAACAACAACAAACAGGGGAGTGCTGCACAAGAGCCACAGAACTGTAGGGGGTCAGAGGTCTGCTGCGCCTGGCAATGACTTGCTGCTGACTTGGGAGACCTGCTCAACCTCACTCAGTGGGGATTATCTCTTAGGGCCATCATTTTGGAGAATATTGAGGTCTCACTTGTTGACCAGGGGCTACCTAATGACCTCCTAGTAGTCAGTAGGTAGTTGGGAGTGGTTACTACTTACAGCCACTTCCCCTGGGCCTTAGCTAGTTGGTCTACTGCTCTAGGAAGTCACTGATACAGGAGATGGCTTTCACCAACTAATACCAGCATCCCCCACCCTACCCTGAAATGCCAAGAAATTTACAGGCTTCTATATTATAATCCCTCCTCCCTTGATCCTGCCCAAGTTCTCCACACAGATCAGACTCACTAAGGAAATCTGTGCACGAGCTGGGTCTTTCCTATTCACACCCTGGCTGTATTGCTTCTCTCTGGCCATTGGTGGTGACAGTCAGCTGCGGTGAGATGAATGGTGGGCACACATTATGTGGCCAGCCCCCTGTCTCCAGGGATAACCCAGCCCCACCACAGTGCCCCAGTGGCTGTCCTTCTTCAACCCCCTCATAGAAAACCTGACCCTTTCCCTGCCGTGTGGTATGGGCCATATCCTTGTGGCTCACACTTCTCAGACAGGGCAGGGAGCTTGTCTAATTATCCGAAGTCACACTCGTTCAATTCCACCAAAGAAGAACAATCCCACTTTAGACCCACCATTAAAAGGCATCTTGGGTGTTCTCTCCAGGAGCTCCCAAAGGCGCCCCCCAGCGCCCAGTCCTTTCATCAGCTCTGAGTAGAAAGAGCTCAGACCTGAGGACAAAAAGCAAAGTCCATACACACGTCCATCACCAGCACCAGGACATGGCCACGGCTCCGCCCGTCCCCCTGAGAGCACTGACAATAATTTGCTTTTAATATAAAACTTGTTACTTTCAAAATCTGATGTGAGGCAGCTGCCTGGGAATCAATCTTCAAAATTCCCTCTCTCTCATATGCTGGCCTCCCTTCGGCTTCTGCTCCTCCAATTTCATTAATTTCTAATGAGGATTTAATGTTTGATCATGGGATTGAAAAATACGTGCACTCATAGTAATCAACCACTGAATTATCATAATGCTACAGAGGAAGTCTACCTAGTCAAAAACATAGCAATAGAAACAAAATATTATCTAATCTCATCATTTAAGAAAATATAAAATACTTCAAAATTCATTTTAAAGACATTGACCTAATCAAACCTCCCCATCAGCCACTCAAGGGGGTGCTTCAAACTTCACATAGTCAAAAAACTGAAAAGGAAATTTGTTAATTTTAAATATTCCAGTACTTTTTAAAGTTACCTTTGAAATATAATTTATTAACACCTTAAACTCCAAGTACAATGGTCCACGTCAAATGTGAGGATAAACATTTGAAACGTTTTTCCTCAGTAAGGGTGCTGGAAAACAAGATCCAAATGTTCTTTCTATGGTGTGAATATTTATGCAAGACACAGTTGACTAAAATATTCAGGTTGATGCTCGGCACCTGTGGCTCAGGCGGCTAAGGCGCCAGCCACATACACCAGAGCTGGCGGGTTTGAATCCAGCCTGGGCCTGCCAAACAACAATGATGGCTGCAACCAAAAAATAGCTGGGCGTTGTGGTGGGTGCCTGTAATCCCAGCTACTTGGGAGGCGGAGGCAGGAGAATCACTTGAGCCCAGGAATTGGAGGTTGCTGTGAGCTGTGATGTCACGGCACTCTACCCCAGGGTGACAGCTTGAGGCTCTGTCTCAAAAAGAAAAACAACAACAACAAAAAAAAACAGGTTGAAAAATGCACTAGGTAAAAGTGACCCACACAATTATAGACAACTGGTCTTTGACAAAGATGCAAAGGCAGTAAAATGGAGAAGCAATGACAAGGCAGGTGCTGTCTTTTCAACAAATGGTTCTCTACTCCTGGACACCCACATGCCTAAAAGTAAACTAGACATAGACCTTATACTCTTCACAAAATTAACTTAAAATGAATTATAGACCTAAATACAACACGCAAAACTATGAACTCCCAGAAGATAGCATAGGAGAAAGTACAGATGATCTTAAGTTTGGCAATGACTTTACATTTAGATACAATGCCAAAGGCACAATGAGTGAAAGAAACAATTGGTGAGCTGGGCTTCATTAGGATTAAAAACGTCTGCTCTGCCAAAGACCATACCAAAAGAATGAGAAGACCAGCCATAGACTGGAGAAAATACTTGTAAAATACATAGCCAATAAAGAACTATTATCCAAAATACATAAAGAACTCATAAAAATCAATAGTAAAAAAATAAAAAGCCTGATTAAAAAATGGACCTGAGGGAGTGGATTAAAGATGGCGGCTGAGTAACAGCTTCCCTGTAACTGGGCTTGGTGAATCTGGGGAGACAAGACTCCAGACATCTCTGGCCGGTGGGATCTGCCTACGATCATCCCTTTGAGGATACAGAGAGCCAGCAAGGGACTT
>CAUYPK010093773.1:0-52308 GCA_963574355.1 Loris lydekkerianus | reverse complement strand
CCCCTTTTTACAATGCCATTTTTCTTTGTATATAAAAAACCCTGCTGGGCTTACACCTAGCTTGAGCTAATCAATTTCTCTTAAAATTATTTTTTTTTTTTTTTTTTTTCGGAGACAGAATCTTACTCTGTCTCCCTGGGTAGAGTGCTCTGGCGTCATAGCTCAAAGCCACTGCAACTCCTGGGTTCAAGTGATCCTCTTGCCTCAGCCTCCTGTGTAGCTGGGACTATAGCACCTACTACAATGCCTGGCTAGTTTTTTTATCCCCCTTTTATTTTTAGTAGAGACGTGATCTCACTCTTGCTTAGGCAATCCACTAACCTTGGTCTTCCAGAGTGCTAGGATTACAGGCATGAGTCACCATGGCTGGCCTTTATTTTTTATTTATTTATTTTTTTAAAATTTTTGTCATGCACCACAATTTTATTTATTTATTTATTTATTTGAGACAGAGCCTCAAGCTGTCGCCCTGGGTAGAGTGCTATGGCATCACAGCTCGCAGCAACCTCCAATTCCCGGGTTCAAGTGATTCTCCTGCCTCCGCCTCAGCTATTTTTTGGTTGCAGCCGTCATTGTTGTTTGGCGGGCCCAGGCTGGATTCGAACTCACCAGCTCAGGTGTATGTGGCTGGCGCCTTAGCCACTTGAGCCACAGGGGGGGAGCCACCATGGCTGGCCTTTAAAATTCATTATTACTGGGGCTGGGCAAGGTGGCTCACACCTGTAATCCTAGCACTTTGGGAGGCTGAGGCAGTGGATTGCCTGAGCTCACAGGTTTGAGACCAGCCTGAGCCAGAGTGAGGACCTGTCTCTTAAAAAAAAAAAATAGCTGGGCATTGTGGCAGGCACCTGTAGTCCCAGCTACTTGGGAGGCTGAGGCAAGAGATTTGCTTAAGCCCAGGAATTGGAGGTTGCTATGAGCTGTGATGCCATAACACTCTACTGAGGGTGACAAAGGGAGACTCTGTCTCAAAAAAAAAAAAAAATTCTTTACTGAGGCATTTAGTGTGTGCCTTGTCTTTCCACATAGATTATAGGCTCCTTGGTGATAAAGATTCTATTAATTTTTTTTCCTACTGTTACAGGCATATTATTGAATTGAATAAAGGTTTGCATGAAAAGTATTTATCTGGGATCGATGGAATTGGCCTGATTTGAGAAATGTGATTTTTTTTTTTTTTTTTGAGACAGACCCTCACTTTGTTACCCTCAGTAGAGTGCTGTGGCATCATAGTTCACAGCAACCTCAAACTCTTGGGCTTAAGTGATAACTTAGCAGCCTCAATCTCCTGGGCTCAAGAGATTCTCCCAAGTAGCTGGGACTATAGGCACCCACCACAATGCCCGGCTATTTTTTTGGTTGCAGCTGTCATTGTTGTTTGGCGGGCCCAGGCTAGATTCGAACCCGCCAGCTCAGGTGTATATGGCTGGTGCCTTAGCTGCTTGAGCCACAGGTGCCGAGCCTTAAGTGATACTCTTGCCTCAGTCTCCCAAGTAGCTGGGACTATAGGCTCCTGCCACAATGCCCAGCTATTTTTAGAGATGAGGTCTCACTCTGGCCCAGGCTGGGAGAAATGTGATTTTTAAAAATGTTTTTATTTGCTTCAGCACCTGTAGCTCAAGCAGCTAAGGCACCAGCTACATACACCTGAGCTGGCGGGTTCTAATCCAGCTCCGGCCTGCCAAACAACAATGACAACTACAACCAAAAAATAGCCAGGCGTTGTGGCGGGTGCCTGTAGTCCCAGCTACTTGGGAGGCTGAGGCAAGAGAATCGCTTAAGCCCAGGAGTTGGAGGTTGCTGTGATTGCTGTGATGCCATGGCACTCTACCCAGGACAACAGCTTGAGGTTCTGTCTCAAAAAAAAAAAAAAAAAAAAAAAAAACCAGTTTTTATTTGATAGATGAAGCAGAATTTGATAGTCTTAGGTTTTGAAACTTTGGGAGAATGATGTTTTTCATTTTTCTAGAAATTAGCTGTTCATGCATATAAGTTTGCATCCCCCAAGTAGGACAATTAGATTTCACTGTTATATTTAAAATGACCTGTTTTACCTTTTTCTAAAATTGCATTGTTACTTATAGTAAACTTTATCTTATAGCAATTTTGAAGATTATCTAATATATATATTAATAGGGTCTCACTTTGTCACCCTTGGTAGAGTGCTGTGGTGTCACAGCTCACAGCAACCTCTAGTTCTTGGGGTTAGGTGATTCTTTTGCCTCAGCTTCCTGAGTAGCTGGTACTACAGGCGTCCACCACAACGCCCGGCTATTTTTTGTTGCAGTTTGACCAGGGGCTGGGTTTAAACCCACCACCCTCGATATATAAGGCTGGCGCCTTACTCACTGAGCCACAGGCGCCGCCCATGATTATCTATTTTTATTCTTTTTTTTATTTTTATTTATTTATTTTTTTTTTTGTGACAGAGCCTCAAGCTGTTGCCCTGGGTAGAGTGCTGTGGCATCATAGTTCACAGCAACCTCCAACTCCTGGGCTCAAGCGACTCTCCTGCTTCCGCCTTTCAAGTAGCTTGGGACTGCAGGCGCCCACCACAACGCCCAGCTATTTTTTGGTTGCACCCATCGTTGTTTGGCAGGCCTGGGCTGGATTCCAACCCACCAGCTCAGGTGTATGTGGCTGGTGCCTTAGCTGCTTGAGCCATAGGTGCCAAGCCGATTATCTATTTTAACATGAGCATTGTGATAACTTGGTTTAGTATGCTGTAATGGCAGTACTTGGATGGCATCTATCTAAAAGTTCATAGACATAACAGGGTAAAATTATGTAATAGTTGGCTAAAATGTATAGATAGCCATTACAGTCATTGTTGGAGAATAATTGCAAAATTTCTGTTTACTATGGTTTGGAAAAGGTGTAGGAGTTGGTAAAAGTCCAAAGATGTATAACCACAAGTATTAAGTGGTAGAAGACTATATGAATAGATTGGATTATTCAGTCATAGTCTGCCAAAACAGAGGGGTAACCCATTAGTTATTTTTATCCTAGAATATAGATGTGACCTTTTAAGTTTAGAAAAAAAACCATACAAAGTAGATAGCAAGATTATAGAATTCATTACTTCTGAGAGTGTAAATAGGGCTAAAAAGTGCTTAGACGAGGCTGAGTGTGAGATGGCTCACGCCTGTAATCCTAGCACTCTGGGAGGCTGAGGTGGGTGGATTGCTTGAGCTCACAGGTTTGAGACCATCCTGAACAAAAGGCAAGATCTACTAAAAATAAAAAAAATTGAGACAAGAGGATCTCTTGAGCCTAAGAGTTTGAGGTTGCTGTGAGCTATGACACTATGGCACTCTACCCAGGGTGACAAAGTGAGACTGTTTCAAAAACAAACAGTGGGTAGAACCTCTCGCTCAGTGGGTAGGGCGCTGGTCACATACACCAAGGTTGGCAGGTTGAAACCCCTCCCAGGACAGCTAAACAACAACAACTGCAACAACAACAACAACAAAAATAACGGGGTGTTGTGGTAGGTCCCAGCTACTTGGAGGCTGAGGCAAGAGATTGATTTAAGCCCAAGAGTTTGAGGTTGCTGTGAGCTTTGATGCCATGGCACTCTACCCAGGGTAACAGCTTGAGACTCTGTCCAAAGGGGGAAAAAAAAAGTGCTTAGGCTAATTAGAGGAGGATAAGTCTGTAATAAGATTAATGATACCTATGATATTTTGAGGATTAGTATTAGCTTTTTGTGTTTGAGGTCGTGGGAGACAACCATATTCTTCCAAAATACCAGTCTTGCTTGAGGGACAGTGCTGAGTTAGGTAGATCATAGGGCTGACCCATTATAGCTGACCAAAAGATCGTTCTCTGGTAGTGTACTTTGGTATACTTTTTGGTTCACTTGACGTATGATAATGTACAATGACAAAAGCTGTTTATCAGTAAAATTAACTGATTCTAGAAACCATAGTACTGTTGCAGAGAGAAAAATACATATGCTAATTCTTTGGCACAGTTTCACTTTGTAGGGCTTAATTTAAGGCTCTTTTACATGGAGCCTTTGGAATGGTAAGTATACTTCCTTTTGTTGCCTCTGCTTGTGGACTGATAAGAGTTCACTGACAAAGGAAAAATAGGACAAATAAAAATTTAAGCTCATTGTTCTTTAGAGTCTCATACTGGTGAATGGACTGGTGAGTCAGATGATTAGCGACACAGTTGAGCTGCTAATAAAAAGCAGAGTCAACTGCTTTTCATTATTCACCCACTCAGCTCTAATGGCACTTAATACTAATGAGTAATCTAGTGGCAGGCAAGATAGAAGCTTTGGTTGGATGGTAATCCTTTCTCCTGTTAGTGAATTGAAGTTAAGTTTTCTACGTATGTCTGATAGCCTATGGATTTGCTGATAGGTAATCACTTGCTAAATTTTTTTTTTTTTTTTGCCTACTGTGGAAAATTATTGGTCCTTGCTGTAAGGAGTGATCGATTCATCATAACCTTGAATAAAATAGTTGAACAAATATTTGATAATTTCTTTAACATGACTGACATCTGGGGAGGGGAGAAGCTCTAGTAGGGTATCAAAGTCTTTTATCTGAAACTGGTGAGCCAAATGCATTTCAGAATTAAGAATTTTTAGGATTTTTGGAAGATAATACTATATGCAAAACTCACAGGTCTGAAGCAAGCAGCACCTTATAGTAAAATACACATTTCTGTAACAGAATATGAGTATTCATATTTACATAAATGGCTTCATGTCAGTTCATCAAATGAGTTTTTGGAACTTTTTTGGAACTTGGAATTGAGGATGAGGGATTGGAGTCCTGCCCCCAAGTTGGTCAAGCAGTAAGTATCTTTAGTTGACAGAATAAAAAGGAAGGGAGCTAGATGTATAAACGCGAATTCAGTTTTTGATGGACAAAACAGAGTACAATTAATGACAGTGTGTCTCTGGGTTTCTAGGATTTGTACTGTGTTCGCAGTGACCTGGGGAACCTGCTCAAAGCCCTGGGTCGCTTGGAAGAAGCCAAGGTAGGTGTTTGATAGAAAATGTTTAAACATCAGTGTTATGAAAACTTGTACTTTTTGCCAAGTCTTCAACTTTTCATTGAGCTATCTTCATAAAATAGTCCTATGAAACTGAGGAAAACTGACGGCATGAATCGCCTCAGACTAGAGCAGGGCCAAGCTTTGACAACATATATTTTCTGTATCTGGGGGTAAAGCAAGAATCTGAACATTTTGGAGCCTTTCTGCTGAGATAGATCATCTTTATGACAATGGGCTCCATCATGATCTTATGTGGGAATAAATGACATTCCTTCAAATCTGAGGCTTGCCTGCTGACGGCAAGCAGAGCGCCTGTGATTTGGCTCAAGACTTCTATATGATGCAGGTGCCATTGAAAATGCTGCTCTTCTAAGTCCTTTGTGGCTTGTAAGTGGAGAAGAATTTCATCCAAATGTTACCCTGTAATGCTGGCATTTAAAATTCTTATTTAACCTTCCTCCCTTCATCTTCCTTACCCATTTTACAGTGGAAGAAAGGCTGTTAAAATGATTACAAATTAATAATTGGAACAACCTGCCCCTTCTTGTTCCCACTCCTTCCCTGAATTCCTTTTTCCTGTTTTCCAGTCCTAGTCATCTACCTCCTTTTCTTCCTCATTTCCTTCTTTTATTCCTCCCTACCCCACTCCCTTTAAAAAAAAAAAAAAAAAAAAAGTCAGAAGGACAAAGCTGGTTTGTTTGGGAAATGGACTGATCGAAAGAAAACTTGCCGAAGTGGAAAGGTGGCTTTTAGCATTCTGTGTTTGCAAATAATGAATTTGAACACCAGGTTGGGTTAATTAAAGCTTTTGGTATAATTTATAATTAAATTTATAAATGCAGTTGTCTTGTTACAAGCCACCTTACGCAACCGCGCTGCAGGGGTGAGGAGTGGGGAGAAACCAGAATGCTTCTGAAACTCCCACCTGTTGCTCTGAGCCCCACGCGCATGCTAATGCGTGGAGTGTATGCGCAGCGTAGCTGTCTGTTTGACTGTTTTTGTCCAGGGAGGGAGAAGGCTTTTTAGCACCGCCTAATGTTAAAAGGCACTAGTTTTAAGTGCATAGCTCATAAATTCTGCTGACACTTTGGATTAACCTTATGTAGGTTTCCAGCTTAATGAATTGTAATCAATTTCAATCTTAGCTGATAAATCTAATTGGTGATTTATAGAACAAATATTTGATAAGTTCCTATTAATTGTCACCCCACCAAGCGGACAGCTAACATGAATTGCACTTCACTGCAGCTTTAGAGATCGGTTTAGGCTGAGACATTGCGCCTGCCTTAGGTTGCTGACTTCTTTATTTCAGAGCTCTGGAGACACCTAGTTTGAAAAATGTTATTCTGTTTTTTGTGAGAACTTAGTAAACAAGAAAATACTCTTGAGTGAAATGCAATGTATTTCTTTTGTAATCAGTGCATTTGAAAATTCAAGCCAGCATATTCCTAGTATTTGGAAGCAAAATTAAGTTGTCTTTGTAGAAAACAAAGAGCCTTTCTTCCAGCAAAAATCCCTGCTGTATGCAATAGCCCTAATTAACCCTCTCCCTTCTGCATGTTTCCCATGTTACAGACTTGAGACTGTCCTCATTCCCATATGTAATAGACATCCAAAGAATTTCAATTGCTTTGTTGAACTTTTACTAATGATCTTGTTTTATTTTCTCTCTTGTTTTTGGTTTTTCACCATTGATATTGTATTTAGAAGGTTTCAGGTGGGTGAAACCTCCTATTCCATGCGTAAGGTGCCTCGCTGAAGGGAGCTCGAGGCCTGGATCTAGGGCAGACACACAACCTCCTCCTCTTCCAGCAAGGAACGCATCGAAAAGTCACATGATGAGAAATATGGTAACGGGTTTGTAACTGCCACAGCAAAACAATTTGCCTCCATGCCTGAATCTTCTGTCTTGTGGCTTCAGAAACAGCTTAAAATAATTTTATTTACAAGCAAGTTATGTAAGAGAATGTTTTATACTATAGCCACAATTCTGTCAAAGATAAGTAAAAGTTAATTAAGATTAAAAATTATTAGAGATAATTTACTTAGTAAAAGCTTCTAACTCTTCTTGTTGTTCATTTTTTTTCCTTTTTTCTTCTTTGTTTGTATTGCAGCATTCTGCTCTTCTGATGATGCGCTGTGACCCTGCAGTAGCGCAAAGGCTGCGCAGCGTTAATGCGCATTGCGTGCAAATAAGCCCCTGTGAACGGTTGACTAGATGAGTAATCTGATTGACTGGCTCCCTCAGTCCTATTTTGTAGCCTTTTTGGATAAAATTGGGTTTTAATGTACCTCGAGTCTAACTAATCTCATTAAACAAATATACTCTATGGGCCTGTCTAGTAGATTAATGGATCTGGTTGGCCGTTTGCTGCGTCTAGGGGTGTTCTACGTAGCGCAGCAGTTCGCAGCGATTGCGCACTGCGATGCTGTTAGGTTGCGCAAGCGATGTTTGCGCTCGCATTACAGGGACCTCAACCTAGGTGCAATCCTGTCATGTGAGGTTTTAGCTTCAGTCCTTCTTGGGAGAGTTGGGCATTGTGAGGATGTAAGTTAACGCCTGACTTCATAAATATCTGACTTGGCAGAAAAACATTTTTCAGTAGCACAGTTTTGATGCTAGTGAGGAACATTATTGTTGAAGAGTAGCATTTCCCAAAATGTTGTTTCATAGTACTCTAATAAAATGCCTGAGGAAAGAAGAGTTCCATGGTCCACTAAGTTCAGGGAAGTCCTATTCTAAAGAAACATGTTCTGTTTTCCTAATTTATTTAATCATGAAATCCTTCTCCAGTGATAACTCTTAATGCCTTGTGGAACACACTTTGGGAAATGGTGGGTAGGAGTAGGAAACCTTGGCAGTAGTGCCCTCTAGATACCACTTGAAAATGTGACAAAAGCCCTTCTAGAAGTCCAGCATATAGTCTTACAGCAGTTGACTTCCCAGATAAGTTCCAGTGTAAGGGTTGGTCATTGGTTGGCAGAACTGAACACGGTGGTTTGCACTTGGGTTCTGGTGGCGCAGGCGCAGGAGCAGCCAGCTGTGGCAGCGCATTAGTTTTTGCGCAAGCGAGCCTATGCTGCAGGGTCACTTTTGGCTGGTCAGGGAAGGAATAATGATATCACCTTCTTCCCCTCCCCAATCTTTTTTTTTCCTCTTTACAAATTTTCCCCTTTCCCTTTACCTCCTTCCCCTCCCATCTTCTTTCATTAACCCCTCCCAAGGCATGTTATTTGAAAGCAATTGAGACGCAACCGAACTTTGCAGTAGCTTGGAGTAATCTTGGCTGTGTTTTCAATGCACAAGGGGAGATTTGGCTTGCAATTCATCACTTTGAAAAGGTTAGTCATTAAATTAATAATTGGTATTTATGAAGTGCTGATGTGGGCAGAGTATTTTTTACTAGAACTAAATACTAGGTTTTAGCCAGTTGCATAATGTCTCTTTGACAGTACAGACTTCTGCTGACTTATGATTCGATTTAGGATTTTTCTTTAAGTTTATCATAGTACGAAAGAGATACATAGTCAATAGAAACTGTACTTTGAATACCCATACAGCTGTTCTGGTTTTCACTTTCAGTATAGCATTCAATAAATTATGTGAGATAGTCAACATTTTATTACAAAATAGACTTCGCTTTAGAGGATTTGGCCCAATTTTCGGCTAATGTAAATGTTCTGAGAACAGGGCGGCACCAATCTTCATATTTATGAAGTACAAAAGGATCTTGAACATATTCTTGTATTTCTGTTGGCCATTTGTATCTCTTTGAGAAATGTCTGTTCAGATCCTTTGCCCAATTTTTAATCAGGTTTTTTTTTTTTTTTTTTGAGACAGTCTTCACTTTGTTGCCCTCAGTAGAGTGCTGTGGCATTACAGCTCACACTAACCTCCAACTCTTGGGCTTAAGTGATTCTTTTGCCTCAGCTTCCCAAGTAGCTGTGACTACAGGCGCCCACCACAACGCCTGGCTGTTTTTTTGTTGTTTGTTGCAGTTGTCATTGTTGTTTAGCTGGCCTGGGCTGGGTTCGAACTTGCTGGCCTCGGTGTGTGTGGCTGGCGCTGTAACCACTGTGCTATAGGCGCTGAGCTAGTCATGTTTGTTTTCTTGCTACTGAATTGGATTCTTTACATATTTTAGATTTAGCCCCTTCCTTATCAGATTTATGGTTTGCAAATATTTTCTCCCACTCTGGGTTGTCTCTTCAATCTCTTAATTATTTCCTTTGCTGTACAGGAGGTTTTTAGTTTGATGCAATCTCATTTGTCTCTCTTTTTTTTTTTTTTTTTTTGCTTTTATTGCCTCTGCTTTATGCTAAGCGAAATAAGCCAGCAAGGGGCGGCACCTGTGGCTCAGTGAGTAGGGTGCCGGCCCCATATACGAAGGGTGGTGGGTTCAATCCGGGCCCTGGCCAAACTGCAACAAAAAATAACTGGGCATTGTGGTGGGTGCCTGTGGTCCCAGCTGCTTGGGAGGCTGAGGCAAGAGAATCGCCTAAGCCCAGGAGTTGGAGGTTGCTGTGAGCTGTGTGACACCATTGTACTCTACCGAGGGTGATAAAGTGAGACTCTCTCTCTTAAAAAAAAAAAAAAAAAGATACAGCCAGAAAAACACAGTTAAATTCAAGAAGGAAGGGAGGAGGAGGAGGTTCCCTAAAATTCTACCCAATGTGTACAATTTAGTGTTATATAGCTGGCTTTTTTTTTTTTTTTTTTGAGACAGAGTATCACTTTATTGCCCCCGGTAGAGTATTCTGATGTCACAGCTCAGCAACCTCAAACTCTTGGGCTCAAGTGATTCTCTTGCTTCAGCCTCCCAAGTAGCCAGGACTAATAGGTACCCGCCACAACGTCTGGCTATTTTTAGAGATGGGGTCTTGCTCTAGCTCAGGCTGGTCTCGAACTTGTGAGCTGTGGCAATCTGCTCACCTCTGCCTCCCATGGTGCTAGGATTACAGGCGTGAGCCCCTGTGCCTGGCCAGCACACTTTTTTTTTTTTTTTTTTTTTTTTTTTAATTAAGAGAAAGTCTTGTAAGTCACCCTGATTAGAGTACTGTGGTGTCATAGCTCACAGCAATCACAAACTCTGGTGCTCAAGAGATCCCCTTGCCTCAGGCTTCCAAGTAGCTGGGACTGTAGGCTTGTGTATCACACCTGGGTAAGTTTTCTATTTTTAGTAGAGATGAGTCTTGATCTTGCTCAGGCTGCTCTCTGAATTCCTGAGCTCAAGCAGTCCACCTGCCTTGGCTTCCCAGAGTTCTAGGATTACAGGCATGAGCCACCATACCTGGCCTGTTTTCACACTTCTTGGATGATAGACTCAATTACAACTTGGACTTTACCTTATAAATGGAAACAATGTAACCTAATTATATGTACCCTCATGTTAATCTGAAATTAAAAAAATACAACCAGATATTAAGTACCTTGTGGTAGAAGTAAAACAATGGTACTAGTGAAGTAGTCTTGCATAAAAGAAAAAGCCCTGGCTGTGTGCCCATAGCTCAGTGGTTAGAACGTTGGCCCCATGCACTAGGGGTGGCAGGTTCAAACCTGGCCAGGGCCTGCTAAACAAACAAACAAACAAACAAACAAACAAAAAAAAAAAAAAAAAAGAGAAAGCCCAGATATGATTAAGCTTCTAGTTATACCTATCAATGTACAGGGAATACATGGGACAGGGAAACTTGTTAAAGGACACCATAGGGATGCAGGTAGCAAAAGCCAAACTTTGGGAAGCTGTAGCACATGATAATGTGATTTCTTCAACAAGTCTCAAATAAAAATGGAGATTTAAATTAAACTTGTAGAGTCAAAAGGATCACTTGAGCACAATAGTTTGAGGCTGCTGTGAGCTATGCTGCAGCATTCTACCCATGGGGATGGAGTGAGACACTGTCTCAAAAAACAATTAAACTTTAATTTAAAGGATTAAAACAAACTTAGAAAGGCATATTGACAAATTGTATGGGTCTTATTTTGATCCTGATATAAATAAAGGTAATAGAAATTAGACCAGTGAATAGATACAAGGAATTGCTGCCTCTTTCTGCCATTAGAACATTCAGACTAGTTAATTAATTATGAATAAAATAAGGGCTGTCATTAGAATTATTCAGCTCAATAAAATTGGGGCAGATCCAATTTTTAGTTTTCCCTTCAGGATCCATTCTGCTCATGAGAATGTGAGATACAAATTGTTTTGATAAAAGTAAGGTTTATTAAAATAATTGGAAAGTACAAAATAAATTGGGTTTTAAAGATGAAATAAAGATTTAATTATACTAGTAAATGTAATTGGAGGTTGAAAACCTCTGAATAAAAAATTGTTAATTGGGAAGTTAATTTGGTAAAATCCTAAGTAACTTTCTTGAAATTTTTAGGCTGTCACCCTTGACCCAAATTTTCTGGATGCTTATATCAATTTAGGAAATGTCTTGAAAGAGGCCCGCATTTTTGACAGGTAAGAGAATTTCTGTTTAATGAATATTCTTGAGTCTGTTGTATTGACAATTTAGAGTTTGAACTGAAACTATGACAATGGTCTCTTGAAACACATTTTTCTTTTTTAATATTGTTGTTTTTCCCTGCTCATGATGTCTGATATGTTACCTTTGATTTGTAGGTATTATTGTTTGACTTTTCATTATTGGTTTTCCTCAAAGCCATTATCCTTCTCACTGGGAATTTAGTTGAAATTTTCTTTATTGTAGAACTGTTGAAATAGTTACCTCTTAGACTAAATCCTTTGATCTGACTCAGAAATCTAAGTAAATCCTGACTTTTAACGTTTTTTGTTGTTGTCGTCAAAGGAGAGTATTATGTGGAAATAGAAAATTTTAAAATAATAAAATAAAATTGTAAAAGTAATTTTATAGAAGTGTAATTTTGGTTTAAGATTATAGTATTTTGATATATTCTGGTATAATGCAGCTTGAATTAATTATAACAAAGCATCCATTAGAAATCAGTTGCATTAAGCATCCACAAGAATAGAGAAGCATGAATCCTGTGTACTCAATTTTGATATGAGGACAATGACAATTAAGGACGTGGTGGGGGTGGGGGAAGGGGAGACCAGGGAGAGAAAGGAGGAGGGAGGGATGGGGAAAGGAAGAGCAGAGGGAAGGAGGGAGGGGGTGGGGCCTTGGTGTGTACCACACCTCTTGGGGGGGGGGGGGGCAGGCAAGACGCAAATGCAATCAGTGTAACCTGGTTTCTTGTACCCTCAATGAATCCCCAACAATAAAAAAAGAAGAATTAGTTGCATTTTGTGTATTTTTTTTTTTTTTTTTTTTTTTTTTAATTTACAGAGCTGTGGCAGCTTACCTTCGTGCCCTAAGTTTGAGTCCAAATCATGCAGTGGTGCATGGCAACCTGGCTTGTGTGTACTACGAGCAAGGCCTGATAGATCTGGCAATAGACACCTACAGGCGAGCTATTGAACTTCAACCACATTTCCCTGATGCTTACTGCAACCTAGCCAATGCTCTCAAAGAGAAGGGCAGTGTAAGGATTTTTACTCAGTTATTTCTTTGTTATCTGGTAGGATTAAGAAAGTCTTTTTTGGTGGTGGCGCCTGTGGCTTAGTGAGTAGGGCACCAGCCCCATATATTGAGGGTGGTGGGTTCAAACCCGGCTCCAGCCAAACTGCAACAACAAAAATAGCCAGGCGTTGTGGTGGGCAGCCTGTAGTCCCAGCTACTCAGGAGGCTGAGGCAAGAGAATCGCCTAAGTCCAAGAGCTGGAGGTTGCTGTGAGCTGTGATGTAACGGCACTCTACCGAGGGCAACAAAGTGAAACTGTCTCTAAAAAAAAAAAAAAGCCTTTTTTGTATATATTTATTGCTATCAAGTATTGAGATGGTGCATTGGTTCGCTGTGGAGGTTTTTTTTTTTTTAAGAGACGGAGTCTCACTTTGTTGCTCTTGGTAGAGTACCATGGCATCACAGCTCACAGCAACCTCCAACTCTTGGGCTTAGGCAATTCTCTTGCCTCAGCCTCTGAGTAGCTGGGATTATAGGCACCCACCACAACACCTGGCTATTTTTTTGTTGCAGTTTTGCCGGGGCCGGGTTTGAACCCGTCACCCTACATATATGAGGCCGGCACCCTACTCACTAAGCCACAGGCGCCACCTCACTGTGGAGTTTTGGTTGAGGGGAAATGGAAAAATATCCATTTTCTGGAGTATTACCAGCCATTGGGCTTAGTTAATTATTAATAATTAACTCAGTAATTATTAGAAAATTATTAAATATGCTATCATTGTTGGCTCTGTGATTCTTCTGTATAGTTTTTTAATAGTTTGTTTTGTTTTTTAGGTTGCTGAAGCAGAAGATTGTTATAATACAGCTCTCCGTCTATGTCCCACTCATGCAGACTCTCTGAATAACCTAGCTAATATCAAACGAGAACAGGGAAACATTGAAGAGGCAGTTCGCTTGTATCGTAAAGCATTAGAAGTATGTTGAGGGTGGTGTGGCTGGGTATTTAGCCTTTGATAGCAAAGGGAAAGCAGTGAAATTTTCCATGTAGTCTACCCCTTTTGTAAAAATTGATGGTTGAATCATTTAAAAGGATTATTGCTGGAACATATTCTTCTTAGCGAAGTATCTCAAGAATGGAAGAAAAAATACCGAATGTACTCAGACCTACTATGAAACCAATTTATAGCTTTCATATGAAAGCTATAACCCAATTATAGCCCAAGAATATGGGGAAGGGGGAGAGGGAGGGGATGGAAGGGGGGGAGAGGGAGGGGAGGGAAGGGAGGGAGAGGATGGGCGGAGGGAGGGTGATTGGTGGGACCACACCTATGGTGCATCTTACAAGGGTACATATGAAATTTGCTAAATGTAGAATATAAATGCCTTAACACAATAACTAAGAGGGTGCTGTGAAGGCTATGTTAACCAGTTTGAAGAAAATATTTCAGATTGTGTATAAAACCAGCACATTGTACCTCATGATTGCATTAATGTACACAGCTATGATTTAATAAAAAATGATTATTTATTGAACCAATAATTGAGTATGTATGGTATGATGTGAGGTCCTGTGTGACATTCAAGAAAATCCCTACATTCAGAGTTCATTTTTCTATGAATAGATAAGATCTGAACAAAAAATTAAGAGAAGTTATCAATAGGTATACAATTTCAGAGCCTGATAGCTATATGGTGGTTAGTAGGAGTGTAGTAGGTGTTTAGCAGAGAGAGATTTCAGTGGTGTTGGAGTGGTCAGCATAAACAAAGAGGATGAGAGGTCTACATCATTATGTTTGAAATAAGGAGATGTATAAAATAGAGGAAGAGATAGAATTTGAACTGTTAGGCCTTGGAGAATGAATAGACTTGGAAAAGGTAGAGAGTAGTTTAGAAGTATAGAGGTACTTCAGCAAAGTTCTTAAGGTTTTGTTATTGCTGCTGCTTTAACTTTTTTTTTTTTTTAATCTCAGTTATGATTTTGACTCTTTAGGTCTTCCCAGAATTTGCTGCTGCCCATTCAAACTTAGCAAGTGTGCTACAGCAGCAGGGAAAATTGCAAGAAGCTCTGATGCATTATAAGGAGGCTATTCGGTAAGAAACTCAGTTTATTTATATATATATTTTATTGATTATTTATTTATTTTGAGACAGTCTCACTTGGTCACCCTTGGTAGAGTGCCATGGCATTTTAGCTCACAGCAACCTCAAACTCTTGGGTTCAAGCAATCCTCTTGCCTCAGCCTCCCAAGTAGGTGGATTACAGGTGCTCACCACAGTGTTCAGCTATTTTTAGAGACAGGGTATTGCTCTTGCTTGGCTGGTCTTGAACTCCTGAGCTCAGGCAATCCGCCTGCCTCAGCCTCCCAGAGTGCTAGGATAACAGGTGTGAGCCCCTAGGCCCCTCCCTCCCTCTCTCTGTCCGTCTTCTCTCTCTGTCTCTCTTCTCTCTCCGTGTGTATACACACACACACATGTATATTTTCCCTCCCCTCCCCGAGAGACTCTCTGTCTCTCAGGCTGGAGAGCCCAATCATAGTTCACTATAATCTGAACTCAAATGACCCCCCTTCCTGCCTCAGCCTCCTGAATAGCTAGGACGATAGACACATACTACCACACCCAGCTAATTTTTAAATTTTTTGTAGAGGTGGAGTCTTGGCTATGTTGCCCAAGCTGGACTTGAACTCCTGGCCTTAAGCTTAAACAGTATTGTTCTGCTTCCCAGAATGCTGGGATTACAGGTTTGAGCTACTGCATCTGGCTCTTTTAAATTATCTTTTAATATTTAGAGGGAATGGGCGAAATCATACCTAACAAGTACAGTGAACATTGGGTCATGGGCACACTTAAAACCCTGACTCAAGCAGTGCAGACGCAATCCATGTAACCAAAAAATTTGTTTCCCGGTAATCTTTTTTTTTTTTTTTTTTTTTGGGGGGGGGTGGGAGAGTGGAGGACAGAGTCTCACTCTGTTGCCCAGGCTATGGTACCTTAGCGTTAGCCTAGCTCACAGCAGGCCTCCACCTGGCTAATTTTTCTATTTTTAGTAGAGATAGGGTCTTGCTGTTGTTCAAGCTGGTCTTAAACTCCTGAGATCAAGTGATCCACCACACCTGGCCACCTGTAATATTCTAAAATTTTTAAAAAAGAAAATATATAAAATACAGAGCAAAAAGAAAAAAGTAAAAATCATTCTATTCACATTGATTATTACTGTTGTATTTTGTCACATAGCTTTGCAGTATTTATTACTGTTGTATTTTGGCATATAGCTTTGCAGTAATTTATTAAATACCCGTGTACACTTATATACATGTGCACTTTCTATAAAATTATAATTATTTTTATTTTTGTCTTTAGAATTTCTTTTTGCTTTAGAATTTTTATGTTTATATGTCATTATATGTCATTAGTTTTCTACAATGTGGAAAAAAACATCCTATAACAATAAGATTATTTTCTGGCTCAGCACCCAGAGCACAGTGGTTATAGCATCAGCCACATAACACTGAGGCTGGCGGACTTGAACCCAGACTGGCCCAGCTAAACAACGACAACTGCAACAAAGAATAGCTGGGCGTTGTGGGCGGGTGCCTGTAGTCCAAGCTACTTTGGAAGCTGAGGCAAGACAATTGCTTAAGCCCAAGAGTTTGAGGTTGCTGTGAGCTGTGATGCCATGGCACTCTACCCACAGTGACAGCTTGAAACTATGTCTCAAAAACAAAAACAAAACAAAACAAAAAATATTATTTCCTGATTGGTATTAAATGTATTCCAGGGCGCCACCTGTGACTCAGTGAGTAGGGTGCTGGCCCCATATACTGAGGGTGGCAGGTTCAAACCCAGCCCTGGCCAAACTGCAACAAAAAAAAAATAGCTGGGCTTTGTGGTGGGCACCTGTAGTTACAGCTACTCAGAAGACTAAGGCAAGAGAATCACCTAAATCCAAGAGCTGTAGGTTGCTGTGAGCTGTGATGTCACCGCACTCGACCGAGGGCGACAAAGTGAAACTCTATCTCTACAAAATAAAAAATGTATTCCAGTTGAACTTTACCTAAAATAGAAAATATCTTGTTTCAGAAAACTTTTTTTTGCTGCAAGATAATTTCTGTTCTTTTAATAATAAAAGGTGGTGAACTTAGTACCCAGACTATGCCAAGCATATATTTTGGTATAATAGGAGGATAAAATTGACACCAAAAAGTGAGCAAGTTTTTTCCCATATCATGTCTGTAAAATACTATATTTAAAATTGCCTTGCCATTAAAATCAATATTTTCTTACTTTAAAAGAATTATCTTTCAATTTTTAAATGTTTGGCATTTAGCAAATTGAGTAAGTGCTGAAATGGCTTTTAGTAACAGCAAAATAAATTAACATTATGTGGGGTTAAAGATTTTTGTACCAGATAAGTGAAACCTTTGTCTTCTCTTTTAGAATCAGTCCTACTTTTGCTGATGCCTACTCTAATATGGGAAACACTCTAAAGGAGATGCAGGATGTTCAGGGAGCCTTGCAATGTTACACACGTGCCATCCAGATTAACCCTGCATTTGCAGATGCCCACAGCAATCTGGCTTCCATTCACAAGGTAAAATTTTTATTATAATAATATATGCATCTTAGAACCTAAAGATTAATTTTGGGAAACTTTACCATCACACTTTATTTATTTCCAGGATTCAGGAAATATTCCAGAAGCTATAGCTTCCTACCGCACAGCTCTGAAACTTAAGCCTGATTTTCCTGATGCTTATTGTAACTTGGCTCATTGCCTGCAGGTAAAGAGTAACAGGCTTGTAATTGGTTTTAGTGTTGTAATTACTTTTTAATTGTTATGTGCCATAATAATACAAGCCTGACTGGAGACAGTATTTTGAATAGGTTATCTGACATTACTTTAGGCCAGAGAGACACTAAATTATTTGATCTTGGGATAGGATTGTCAGGATAATACTCTAACTTCTTTTTGCTTCCTCTAGATTGTCTGTGACTGGACAGACTATGATGAGCGAATGAAGAAGTTGGTCAGTATTGTGGCTGACCAATTAGAGAAGAACAGATTGCCTTCTGTGCATCCCCATCACAGTATGCTATATCCGCTTTCTCATGGCTTTAGGAAGGCAATTGCTGAGAGGCATGGGAACCTCTGCCTAGATAAGGTATGATTCTTTTGTTATAATCTTTTTGTTGTAAACTAAAACACAGATACAGAAAACTGCAAATCAGATATATAGCTTAATGAGTTATCATTTAGTGAATACCACACAAGTTGAGAAATGAAACTTTTTGTCACTCCCCCTGGAACCCCTTCCACTGTGTCCTGTCTCAAGCATAACCCCATGCACTTCATAAGGTAGAATCCTTAACTTAAATACTAATAGTAGACTGGTGGTATTTTCCTTTAGGTTGAAAGCCATAATGGTTAATAAAGTGTTTGGTATTTTGTGTTCACTTTTGAGAATTAGAGCACTACTTGATCGAAGGTTGGAGTACTAGGTTTTTTTTTTTTTTTTTTTTTTCTTTATACAGAGTCTCACTATTTCTCTGGGTAGAGTGCTGTGGCATCATAGCTCACAACAACTGCAAACTCTTGGGTCAAGTGATCCTCTTGTCTCAGCTTCCCAAGTAGCTGGGACTACAGGTACCTGCCATGATGCCTGGCTAATTTTTCTATTTTTAGAAGAGACAGTCTCACTCTTGCTACGGTCAGTCTTAAACTCTTGACCTCAAGCAGTCAACTTGCCTTGGCCTCCCACAATACTTGGATTACAGGTGTGAGCCACTGTACCTGGCCTATAATTTTGTTTTTTAAAAGTTTCCCTACAGTAAATTTCCTATAGAGTTTTCTAAAATGCTGGAAAGTTTACCATTCTTTGTCTACTCTGCTTCATTCCTACAAGCTTTAAATTTGCTCAGTCTTTTCTTTCTTTAGAGACAGAGTCTCACTTTGTCACCCTCAGTAGAGTGCTGTGGTGTCACAGCTCACAGCAACCTCCAGCTCTTGGGCTTAGGCCATTCTCTTGCCTCAGCCTCCCAAATAGCTGGGACTATAGGTGCCTGCCACAACACCCGGCTATTTTTTGTTTGCAGTTTTATCGGGGCTGGGTTTGAACCCGCTACCCTCGGTATATGGGGCTGGCACCCTACTCACTGAGCTACAGGTGCCACCCTGCTCAACTTTTTTCATAAATCTAAAGGTTAAAGTATAAAACATAATTACATCACCTGCTAAGGTTTTATTGAATTAGCTGTAAGAATTAAGTATTTTGGGCAGCCTTTTCTCAATAGGTAATGATGTATAGGTTTGGTGTGTTTTTAGTCAGTTTTTGTAGATGAGAATTGATGTATAGACTCAGTTACTAACAAGCCTTGCATTCCGTTGGTAGATTAATGTCCTTCATAAACCACCGTATGAACATCCAAAAGATTTGAAGCTCAGTGATGGTCGACTTCGTGTAGGATACGTGAGTTCTGACTTTGGGAATCATCCTACTTCTCACCTTATGCAGTCCATTCCAGGCATGCATAATCCTGATAAATTTGAGGTAAGACTAGTGTGTTTCTCTAGAATAATTGTTTTAAAAAAAACCCATAGTGGTGGCTTTATTGTCACCACAAGGTATTAAACCTGGTGGCTTTCTAAAAGATTTGAGTCTATTTTTATTAAATATATTTTATTGAATATACTATATGTTGCCTTTTAGGTATTCTGTTATGCCCTGAGCCCAGATGATGGCACAAACTTCCGAGTGAAGGTGATGGCAGAAGCCAATCATTTCATTGATCTTTCTCAGGTAGGTGAAATTCTGATGCTTCCAACTTTTTATTTTGGGCAAAATTGAACAAAACTGTTGGCATATGGTTTATACATACATTTTTTTGAGACAGAGTCTCACTTTGTTGCCCTTGGTAGAGTGCTGTGGCGTCACAGCTCACAGCAACTTTAAACGCTTGGGCTTAAGTGATTCTCTTGCCTCAGCCTCCCAAGTAGCTGGGACTATAGGCGCCCGCCACAACACCTGGCTAAATTTGTTGCAGTTGTCACTTGTAGCTGGCCCAGGCCAGGTTCGAACCTGCTAGCCTCTGTATATGTGCTGGTGCCGTAACCACTGTCTTATGAGTGCTAAGCCAGTTTATATTTTGATTATAGGTATTAAACATTATAGTACCAGGCCAAGTGCAGTGGCTTATGCCTGTAATCCTAGCACTCTGGAAGACCAGGAGTTTAAGACCAGCCTGAGGAAGAGCCCCATCTCTAAAAAATAGCTGGTACCTGTAGTGCCAGCTTCTTGGAAGCCTGAGGCAAGTGGATCACTTGAGCTTAAGAGTTTGAGGTTACTGTGAGCTATGATGCATGGCACTCCACTAAGGGTGACAAAGTGAGATTCTGTCTCAAAAAAAGAAAAAAATGTTACAGTACTACACATCAAAGCAATTGCCCATCTTAACTTCTTTAGTCATTTATGTTTATAATTAGCATGGCTTTTGCTAGGGTTTTGAATGAAACAGAAGTGTGTTTTATTTGTGCTTGGACATAAAACTTTTCTGGTGATTGAACCAGAACTTGTCACAATAGAAACTTAATAAATATTAAGTGAATACATTGAACAAAATGGTGACTTAGAAGAATAAGTAGGTCATTTAAAGAAAATATATGAACTATAATTCACTATTCCTTTGGTTTTTTTTCTCTTTTTTTCTTTTTTGAGACAGGGTCTTTGTTGGCCCAAGCTGGAGTGCAATGATATGATCATAGCTCACTGCAGCCTCAATCTCGTCGACTCAAGTCATACTCCTGTCTCAGCTTCTCAAGTAGCTAGGATTACAGGCATCTCTACCATACCCAGTTATTTATTTGTTTGTAGGGATGGGGGCTTACTTGTTGCCCAGGCTGGTCTCAAGCAACCCTCCCTTCTTGGCCTCTCAAGATGCTGGGATTAAAGGGGTGAGCTGTTGTACCCAGCAGCTCTTTCCTTTTGTTATCTTTGTTTCTGTACTTGTTCTGTTGTTAAAAATTCTTTATTTGCGGCTTAGCTCCTGTAGCTCAAGTGGCTAAAGCACCAGCCACATACACCAGAGCTGGTGGGTTTGAATCCAGCCCGGGCCTGCCAAACAACAATGACACCTACAACCAAAAAATAGCCAAGTATTGTGGCAGGCACCTGTAGTCCCAGCTACTTGGGAGGCTTAGGCAAGAGAATTGCTTAAGCCCAAGAGTTGGAGGTGGTTGTGAGCTGTGATGCTATGGCACTCTACTGAGGGCGACTACTTGAGGCTCTCTCTCAAAAAAAAAAAAAAAGTCCTCTATTTGCTTAAGTTTTATTTGTGAAGCCTGTGGGGGAATTAATTTGTAAGTTACATAGTTTTTTTGTTTGTTTGTTTTTGTGTCGTTTTATCTGGGCCCTGGGGTAGGTTCGAACCTGCCACTCTTGATGTTGATGTTTGTTGCCGGCGCTGTAACCACTGTGCTACGGGCACCGAGCCACAGTTTTTGGACAGGGCTGGGTTTGAACCTGCCACCTCGAGTATATATGGAGCCAGCGCCCTACTCCCTGAGCCACAGGCACCACCCCCGAGCCACAGTTTTTTATTTTTAGACCAGTGGTTCTTAACCTTCCTAATGCCACGACCCTTTAATACAGAATAGCAACGAAAATAATTTTATGGTTGGGGGTCACCACAACATGAGGAACTGTATTAAAGGGTCACGGCATTAGGAAGGTTGAGAACCACTGTTTTAGACTCTATTTGTCACTTTGGTGACTAATGGAGATAATATACTTTCGTGTGTGTACACACATGTGGGCATGTATACATAATGCAAATCTGTGTGCATACATATATGTGTGAATCATTAAAGTCCTCGCAGAAGGGTTGTGAAACTCTTCTCATTTCATAAATAGTATACACTAACATCTTTTGCTATATAGTTGTTGATTCAAAAGTATGTCTGGCTGTTTTTGATGTATAGTTTAAACTCTTTGTGACCAGGAAGCGTATCTTTTCTACCTCTGAAACCATCAAGGACTTGCTGCTTGTTGACTACTAGTCTTAAACTTTTCACCATAGGCTTTTCAACTTGCCAAAACCTTGTTTGCCAATATTTTCACCCAACAACTACCTTCATGTATACCCTAAATAAATGAAATCATCCACTAGTTTTTTGGGGGGCGGCGGGGGACAGAGCCTCAAGCTGTCGCCCTAGGTAGAGTACTGCAGTGTCACAGCTCACAGCAACCTCAAAGTTCTGGTCTTAAGCGATTCTCTTGCCTCAGCCTCCCAAGTAGCTGGGACTATAGGCACCTTCCACAATGTTGGGCTATTTTTTGGCTGTAGTTGTCACTGTTGTTTGGCAGGCCCGGGCTGGATTTGAACCCACCAGCTCTGATGTATGTGGCTAGTGTCTTGGCCGCTTGAGCTACAGGCGCCCAGCCTTTTTTAATTTTTTTGAGACAGAGTCTTGGTAGAGTGCTGTGGCGTTACAGCTTACAGCAACCTCAAACTCTTGGGCTTAAGCAGTTCTGTTGCCTGAGCATCCCAAGTAGCTGGGACTATAGGTGCCTACCACAATGTTCAGCTATTTTTAGAGATGGGGGTCTTGCTCTTCCTCAGGCTGGTCTTGGACCTGTGAGCTCAGGGCAGTCTACCCACCTTGGCCTCTCAGAGTGCTAGGATTATAGGTGAGAGCCACTGTGCCCAGACCCTCTTTATTTATAGAGACCGAGTCTCACTTTGTCACCCTTGGTAGAGTACCGTGGCGTCATAACTCACAGCAACCTCAGATTCTTGGGCTCAAGCGATTCCCTTGCCTCAGCCTCCGGAGTACCTGGAACTACAGGCGCCTACCACAATGGTGAGCTAATTTTAGAAACGAGGTTTCACTCTTGCTCAGGCTGGTCTTGAATTCCTGAGCTTGGGCGATCTGGCCTCAGCTTCCTAGAGTTCTAGGATTACAGGTGTGAGTGCTACACTCAGCTACTCAACATTTTGTAAACCTATGTTGTGCTTTACTCCGGTTATTTATACTGTTTCCTACTGAGATTGTATTCTGTCAAACTCTCTTAAAATTCTGTTTATTGGGCTCAGCGCCTGTTACTCAGTGGTTATGGTGCCAGCCACATACACTGGAGCTGGCGGGTTCAAACCCGGCCCAGGCCTGCTAAATAATAATGACAGCTGTAACAAAAAAGTAGCTGGGCATTGTGGGTCCCTGTAGTCCCAGCTACCAGGGATGCTGAGACAAGAGAATCACTTAAGCCCAAGAGTTGGAGGTTGCTGTGAGGTGTTATGCTACAGCACTCTATATACCAACAGTGACAATAGTGAGACCCTGTCTCAAAAAACAAACAAATTAAAAAAACAAAAAACTTCTATTTATTGTTGAAGGCCCATTTCAAATACTATTAATAGTTCCTCTATGAAACCCTGTTTGTCATACATTCAATCCAGAAAATAAACTCTTTCTCTGTACTCTGTTTCTGTAATGATTTGGGTCCGTATTAATGGCACTCAATCATATTTTTGGCCTGCATTATTGTAGTTAATTTGTATTACCACTTTTGTATCTGAGGATTTTAATTCTGTTTAATGCCATTAAAGCTAAGTGAACTAATCTGAGATTATACATATATACATATAGCGAGTTCTTGTTTTTTATTCCATAGATTCCATGCAATGGAAAAGCAGCTGATCGCATTCATCAGGATGGAATTCACATCCTTGTAAATATGAATGGTTATACCAAGGGTGCTCGAAATGAACTTTTTGCTCTCAGGCCGGCTCCTATACAGGTAAAGGAATTAATAGTAATGGCTTTTAGCATACACTGGGCTAAAAAGACAAAGCTGTGTGTTTTTTGTTTTTTTTTTTTTTTGGTTGAGACAGAGTCCTACCCTATGCCCCTGAGCAGAGTACAGTGGGCGTGGTAGCTCACTGTAATCTCAGACTCGGGCTGTGGGCATCCTGCTGCGGGCATCCTGCTGCCTCAGCCTCCAGAAGGCACTGGGATTACAGGCACTTGCTGCGGCACCTGGCTGGGTTTTTCCATTTTTTTCATGAGTCGGGGTCTCACTGTCGCTCAGGCGAGTCGCGAACTCCTGAGCTCAAGCAATTCTCCCTCCTCAGACTCCCACAGTGCTGGGATTACAGGTGTGAGCCACCGCGCCTGGCAAAGCTGTGTTTTTTATACCCCCTCTGGTTCACTGACATTTGAAACAAGGTAAGTCAGACATACTTGATTTTTTTTTTGAGAGAGAATCTCAGTCACTCTGGGGTTGAATGCCATGGTGCCATAGCTAACAGCAACCTCAAACTCTTGGCCTCAAGTGATCCCCTTGCCTCAGCTTCCCGAGTAGCTGTGACTACAGGTGCCCACCACATGCCTGGCTATTTTTAGAGACGAGGTCTTGCTCTTGCTCAGGTTGGTCTTGAACCCATAAGCTTCCAGAGTGCTAGGATTACAGGCCTGAGCCACTGTGCCCAGTCTGATTTTTAAAAGTTTTTATTTATTTATTTATTTATTTATTTATTTATTTATTATTATTTTTGAGACAGCCTCAAGCTGTCACCCTGGGTAGAGTGCCATGGCGTCACAGCTCACAGAAACCTCATACTCCTGGGCTTAAGGGATTCTCTTGCCTCAGCCTCCCAAGTAGCTGGGACTACAGGCACCTGGCACAGTGCCGGGCTATTTTCGGTCGTAGTTGTCATTGTTTGGCAGGCCCAGGCCGGATTCCAACCCGCTAGCTCTGGTGTATGTGGCTGGCACCTTAGCCGCTTGAGCTACAGGTGCCACCCTTCATTTATTTATTTATTTTTTGAGACAGAGTCTCAAGCTATTGCCCTGGGTAGAGTGCGGGGGCATCACAGCTCACAGCAATCTCAAACTCTTGGTCTTAAGCGATTGTCTTGCCTTAGCCTCCCAAGTAACTGGGATTACAGGCACCTGCCACGGTATCTGGCTGTTTTTTTGTGTAGTTGTAATTGTTGTTTAGCTGGCCCTGGCTGGATTCAAACCCACCAGCCTTGGTGTATGTGGCCAGCGCCCTACCTACTTGAGCTATGGGCGCTGCCTTTTTTTTTTTTTTTTTAGTTATTGAAATGAGCCAGAGATAAAGAAGATTGAATGTAGAACACAATGTCTATAGGTATATGTATGTGGAGGTATGCAATTCGTGGTTGAGTATAAGCGGTTGCTCTGTCTTACAAATTTGAACATTTTAGCACTTAGAAGGTTAGTCTAAAGTACTAGGATTGTTCTTGTCTGAAGAAGTAAACCCTCATTTATTTACTTATTTAATTTTGGCTTCTTTTGATGACTTTTTTTTTTGTTTTTTTGTTTTTTTTTTTTGAAAAAGTTTATTAAGGTATGATTGATATACCTTATGGATTTAAAGATAATTATAGGTTTTTTTTTTTTTTTTTTTTTTTTTTGCGAGCGTCTCAAGTTGTTGCTCTGGGTAGAGTGCTGTGGCATCCTACCTCACAACAACCTCCAACTCTTGGGCTTTAGTAGAGACAAGGTCTTGCTTTTTTGCTCAGACTGGTCTTGAACCTGTGAGCTCAAGCAGTCCACCTGCCTCAGCCTCCCAGAGTGCTAGGAGGTGTGAGGCCCTGCACCTGGCTTTTTTTTTTTTTTGAGACAGTCTCACTCTGTTGTCTTGGGGAAAGTGCCATGGCATCATCATAGCTCACAACAACCTTGAACTCTTGAGGTTAAGCGATCCTCCTGTCTCCGCCTCCTTAGTAGCTGGTACTACAGGTTCTCACCATGATACCCAGCTAATTTTCTATTTTTAGTAGATATGGGGTCTTATTCTTGCTTGGGTTGTTCTGTTACTCCTAAGCCCAAGGGATCCTCCCACTTTAGCTTCACTGAATGCTAGGATTACAGGTGTGATTTTTTTTTTTTTTTTTTTTTTTTTTAAAGATATAAGTATACTTGGGTAGGCGTAGTGGCTAACACCTGTAAACCTAGCACTCTGGCAGGCCGAGGCGGGTGGGTTATCTGAACTCACGGGTTCGAAACCAGCCTGAGCAAGAGCAAGACCCCCGTCTCTAAAAATAGCTAGGCATTGTGGTGGGCACCTGTAGTCCCAGCTACTTGGTATTTTGAGGCAAGAGAATCACTTGGGTCCAAGAGTTTGAGATTGCTGTGAGCTATGATGCCATAGCACTCTACTGAGGGTGACACAATGAGACTCTGTCGCCAAAAAAAAAGTGATAAGTATACTTAATGAAAGTACTTAATCAGTTTTTAATCTGGGATTGTTTTTCTTTAGGCAATGTGGCTGGGATACCCTGGCACTAGTGGTGCGCTTTTCATGGATTATATCATCACTGATCAGGAAACTTCACCAGCTGAAGTTGCTGAGCAGTATTCAGAGAAATTGGCTTATATGCCCCACACTTTCTTTATTGGTGATCATGCTAATATGTTTCCTCACCTGAAGGTAGGTCTAAAATAGTGCTATGGGAGATTTTAAAGAACTATAGTCATTTATTTCGTTGATATTGTCCATACTCATCCTAATAGACATGTCTGAAACTATTTTTTTATTAGAAAAAAGCAGTTATTGATTTTAAGTCCAATGGACACATTTATGACAATCGAATAGTTCTGAATGGCATCGACCTCAAAGCATTTCTTGATAGTCTGCCAGATGTGAAAATTGTCAAGGTGAGAACCTAGTCAATATTGTCATTGAAGTAAAGTTAACTGCATTTGGGATCTTTCCTCGAATGATGTATTCTTTTTTTTTTTTTTTTTTGTAGATGAAATGTCCTGATGGAGGGGATAATGCCGACAGCAGTAACACAGCTCTTAACATGCCTGTCATTCCTATGAATACTATTGCAGAAGCAGTTATTGAAATGATTAATAGAGGGCAGATTCAGATAACAATTAATGGATTCAGTATTAGCAATGGACTGGCAACTACCCAGGTGAGAAAATAATAGACCATGATATGTACCAACAAGCACACATTTATTTCCTTTAAAACCTCATAAAAACTCTAGGAGGGGTGGGGCAGGCACATTAGCTCACACCTATATTCCTAACACTCTGGGAGTCTGAGGCAGGAGGGTCACTTGGAAGCTAGGAGTTTAAGACCAGCTTGAGGAAAGCGTGACCCTATTCCTATTAAAAAATCAGCTAGGTGGGTTGTGTGCGTTCCTGTTGTCCTAGCTACTTGGGAAGCTTAGGCAGGAAGATTGCTTGAGCCCAGGATTTTGACGTTGCTGTGAGGCCATGGTGCTTTAGCCTGGGCAACAGATTGATACTCTTGTCTCTTAAGATTAAAAAAAAAAAAAAAACAAAACAAAAAAACCCCAACTCTATTAGGTAAGTATCATTATTCCCTTTTTTTTTTTTTTTTTTTTTTTTTTAGACAGTGCCTAAAGCTGTTGCCTTGGGTAGAGTGCCGTGGCATCACAGCTCACAACAACCTCCAACTCCCAGACTTAAGCGATTCTCTTGCCTCAGCCTCCCAGGTAGCTGGGACTACAGGCGCTCTCCACGCCTGGCTATTTTTGGTTGTAGTCGTTGTTGTTTGGCAGGCCCAGGCTGAATTCGAACCCGCCAGCTCTGGTGTATGTGGCTGGTGCCTTAGCCCCTTGAGCTACAGGCACCGAGCCAATTATTCCCATTTTATAAATGAGGAAATGAATTCAGTTGAAATTGCCATTGTATGTCATTGTCTACTTTTAAGCCTTCCAGATTTAGCCACCAGGTTATAACAGTGTCTGTTGTGTTGTTATAGTATCTTGCTATTCCCTACTTATGGCTCTTATCGTATGGTGGCATCACACACAACACAGAACCCATCCTTTCCCTGGCTGAATCCTACTTAGACTCTCAGTTCAGACATGTCCTCCAGGAATCTGTTCTGGAACTTATTACTAACCTTTCTATCCCTATTCCATTGGTACCTGTCTTTATGGTTCTGTAATATTTGGGGCACATCATTATATTCAGCATAACATATTATAATTCTCCACTGAGTTAAATTACTTTGGGTCCATGTGTTAACCATAGTAATGTATATACTTAATAAATATATAGCAGAACTTCTGCAAGTTGACCACCCAAGGGACTGTAACAAACCAGTGAACATGCAGAGGTGGTCAACATAAGGAATTAGGTCTACTTGTACTGAGACATATATGTGGTATATGTCTTGTCTATAGAGATTAATTAGGTCACCTTGAGATGGTCAGTGTGGCAAGGTCGTTAACTGTGGAGGTTCTACTGTATATATTGTATTCTTTTTCTTTTTCTTTTTTTGTTGCATTTTGGCTGGGGCCAGGTTTGACCCTGCCACCTTCAGTATATTGGGCCGGCGCCTCACCCACTGAGCCACAGGTGCTGCCCTTTTTCTTTTTTTTTTTCTTTGAGACAGAGTTTCAAGCTGTCGTTCTGGGTAGAGTGCCATAGTGTCAGAGTGCCATAGTGTCAGAGCTCACAGCAACCTCAAATTCCCGGGTTTAAGCGATTCTGCTGCTTCAGCCTCTCAAGTAGCTGGGACTACAGGTGCCCGCCACAATGCCTGGCTATTTTTTATTTTTTTTATTTTTTTTAGAGACAGAGTCTTACTTTATCACCCTCGATAGAGTGCGTGGCATCACAGCTCACAGCAACCTCCAACTCCTGGGTTTAGGCCATTCTCTTGCCTTAGCCTCCCAAGTAGCTGGGAGTACAGGCGCCCGCCACAACATCTGGCGATTTTTTTGTTGCAGTTTGGCTGGGGCTGGGTTTGAACCCACCACCCTCGGTATATGGGGCCAGCGCCCTACTCACTGAGCCACAGGCACTGCCCAATGCCTGGCTATATTTTCGTTGTAGTTGTTGTTTGCAAGCCCGGGCTAGATTAGAACCCGTCAGCTCTGGTGTATGTGGCTGGCACCCTAGCTGCTGAGCTACAGGAGCGCATATATTGCATTCTTGAATAAGTAGCTCTGCCAAAAGTCAGGCAAGGATTTTTGACTTCTTAGGAGTTAGGAGTTACATGTCCATATGTACCTGGCATACTTATATAATAATGTATGGCAGTATTCAAATGTGTCAGTGTGTGGGAATTATAAAGTAATTGTGTATATAGAAGCTCAGAAATGGGCTTGGTGCCTGTAGCTCAGTGGCTAGGGCCCCAGCTCACATATATACTGAGGCTGGCGGGTTCGAGCCCAGCGTGGGCCTGCTAAACAACGACAACTGCAGCAACAACAAAAAACAGCTGGGTGTTGTGGAGAGCACCTGTATATCATCCCAGCTACTTGGGAGGCTGAGGCAAAGGAATCACTTAAGCCTTAAGAGTTTGAGGTTACTGTGAGCTGTGACAGTACGGCACTCTACTTAGGGTGACATAGTGAGACTCTGTCTCAAAAAAAAGAAAAAGAAGCTCAGAAATGTGAGGAGAGACAGTCTTGGGAGAAGAGACCCATAGAGAGGAGTAATTTGGCCTTGAAGGGTGTTATTTGGAAAAGACATTTCATCCACGAAAGTAAAAGAATGAGCAGAAAAACACAACTACATCCATATGGCATGGAGGAGGAGGTGTAGTTTGGTGTGCTACCATCTAACGGGCACAATATAAGAGCTCAACTACAACTTGGGAGTCCACCTAAAAAATGTAAACAACGTAACCTAAGAGTTTGGTGTTGGATTGTTTCTTTTTCTTTTTTCTTTCTTTTTTTTTCTTGTCGCCTTTGGTAGAGTGCTCAAGTGATCCTTTAGTCTCAGCCTCCCAAGTAGCTAGGACTAGGTGCCCGCCACAAGGCCTGGCTATTTTTCTGTTGTCCTTGTCATTGTTGTTAAGGAGACCCCTGGTGTGTTCTAACCCACCTTCCTCAGTGTATGTGGCCGGTGCCCTAACCACTGAGTTACCAGCTGTTGGATTGTTAATAGGGTTTTAGAACTTTTAGGCTAAAGAACAAATTTCATAGTGCAGTATCCCCTTAATTAAGATAGTGCTCCAACCAATTTTCTTTTACCATAATATGACTATTTTCCCACAGTTTAATGACATGACTTCTAATGGTTATACCATTTTGCATCTTATGGATTCTATATGGATTAAAAACATCAGCCTGGTGTGGTGGCTCGCATCTGTAATCCCAGTGATTTTGGAGGCTGAGGTGGAGAGATTGCTTGAGGCCAGGAGTTTGAGGCCAGCCTGGGCAATGTAGTGAGACTCCCATCTCTTAAAAAAAAAAAAAAAACTTTGGGTCAGGCATGGTGGCTTATATCTGTAATCCCAGCGCTTGGGAGGCCAAGGTGGGTGGATTGCCTGAGCTTATGAGTTTAGACCAGCCTGATCCAGAGCAGAGTCTTCTAAAAATAGCTGGGCATTGTGGCGGGTGCCTGCAGTAGCACCTACTGAGCAAGAGAATTGCTTAAGCCCGGGAGTTGCTGTGAGCTGTGATGCTATGGCACTCTACTGAGGGAACAAAGTGAGATGCTGTCTCACTTTTTTTAATCAAGGGTACAAAGAATTAGGTCACACTGATTGCAATTGTTGAAGTCTGTCTTTCTTTCTTTTTTTTTTTTGCATACTTGCAGCAGCAGCTGTTTATTACCTACTAATCATTTTATACAGTTGTCTCTATATAAAAATGAAAAATAAAGTGGATAAGTAGACTTAACTGACGTTAATAAGTGATGAGCATAATTATTATTATTTTTTTTTATTTTTTTATTGTTGGGGATTCATTGAGGAAACAATAAGCCAGGTTACACTGATTGCATTTGTTAGGTAAAGTTCCTCTTGCACTCATGTCTTGCCCCCAGAAGGTGTGGCACACACCAAGGCCCCAACCCCCCCTTTCCCTCTCTCTGCTTTTGTTTTTGATAAGCATAATTACAAATAACACTAAAAGTAGATAAATGCGTTATTAATCCCAACCTTGCCAGATAACTGGTTAAAAGGTACATTTGTCTTATTGAAGGACTATCTAACCTCAATGACATTTATGGATGAAAACAAAGTTCCTGTTTTATTTTTGAGACAGAGCCTCAAAAATCGTCCTGGGTAGAGTGCTATGGCATCACAGCTCACAGCAGCCTCCAATTCTGGGGCTCAAGTGATTCTCCTGCCTCTACCTTCCAAGTAGCTGGGACCACAGGTGCCTGCCACAACACCTGGCTGTTTTTTGGTTGCAGCCATCATTGTTTGTGGGCCCTGGCTGCATTCGAACCCGCCAGCTCAGGTGTATGTGACTGGCGCCTTAGCTGCTTGAGCCACAGGCGCTGAGCCTTTTTTTTTTTTTTTCCTTTTTCTTATTTTGGAGACAGGGTTTCACTTTGTCTCCCTCTATAGGGTGCTGTGACATCACAGCTCATAGCAACCACAAACTCTTGGGCTTAAAGCGATTCTCTTGCCTCAACCTCCTAAGTAGCTGAGACTATAGGCACCTGCCACAACGCCTAGCTATTTTTTGGTTGTAGTTGTCAATTGTTGTTTGGCAGGCCTGGGCTGGATTCAAACCCGTCTAACTCCTGGTGTATGTGGTTGGCACCCTAGCCCTTGAGCTACAGGCACTGAGCCTAACTCCCTTTTTTTTTTTTTTTGGAGCTTTTTGAGCCCGCCACCTCCAGTATATGGGATTGGAACCCTACTCGTTCGTTGAGCCGCAGGTGCCGCCCCCTGACTCCTCCTTTTGATCCTCACCAGTATTAAACCTCTTCAACTACCTGTGTGTGTATTAACATGTCATTTCCTAGGGACTATTACTCAGTGGCTTTGCCTGCCTTTTTTCCAAGGCCAATTGTTTCTCTTGATTCTTTGTTTTTGCTCTTCTGTTAGGCTTCTGTTTGACTCAAAAGCAAACTTCTCACTTGCAGGTGAGTTTGTCAAAAAGGGATCTCATTCTGGGTGGCACCTGTGGCTCAAAGGAGTAGGGTGCTGGCCTTAGATACCAGAGGTGGATGTGGTGGGTTCAAACCCAGCCCCAGCTAAAAACTGCAAAAAAACCCAAACAAACAAAAACAGAGGGATCTAATTCAGTAGCGGATGCATCGTGGCCATTAAATCCCCCTACTTCATATTGTTACCATTATTAACAAAATCGTCATGTAAAATAGGGAGATCAAGTTGAATTCATTTAAAAAAGGTGTGAACCTCCTTTTTATTTCCCAGGTATTCAACTCTGTCGATAAAATCCTAAAATTGGGGTGGTGCCTGTGGTTCAGTGAGTAGGGTGCCAGCCCCATATACTGAAGGTGGTGGGTTTGAACCCAGCCCCGACCAAACTGTGACAACAAAATAGCTGTGGGGCGGCACCTGTGGCTCAAAGGAGTAGGGTGCCAGCCCCATATACTGGAGATGGTGGGTTCAAACCCGGCCCCGGCCCAAAAAAAAAAAAAAAAAATAGCTGGGCGTTGTGGCAGGTAGGTGCCCGTAGTCCCAGCTACTTGGGAGGCTGAGGCAAGAGAATTGCTTAAGCCTAGGAGTTGGAGGTTGCTGTGAGCTGTGATGCCACGATACTCTACCAAGGGTGATACAGTGAGACTCTTTCTGAAACAAACAAAAAACCCGTAAAATTGTAGTTTAGGGAAGAGCCTATGTGCCCAGTGTTCCATGGATGTGATTGGCATTTTCAAGTCCTCAGCCTCATGGCGTTTACCTTTGAATTTTGCATTATCAATCAGATTCCTTAAGGCTTAAAGCACTCTCTCTGAAATTAATCCCTGAGCATCAGCTGAGGTATATTCTTTTTATTTTTTATTTTTATTTTATTTATTTTTTTTTTTGAGATAGAGTTTCACTTTGTCACCCAGGGTAGAGTGCCATGGTGTCATAGCTCACAGCAACTTCAAACTCCTGGGCTTATGCAATTCTCTTGCCTCAGCCTCCCGAGTAGCTGGGACTATAGGCACCCACCACAACACCTAGTTGTTTCTAGAGATGAGGTCTCACTGTGGCTCAGGCTGGTCTCGAACCTGTGAGCTCAGGCAGTCTTGCCTTGTCTTCCCAAGTGCTTGGATTGTAGGCGTGAGCCACCTTGCCTGGTAGTATATTACTTTTAACTGTTCTCTTTGGAGGTACAGGAACAGGTGCTCCATACCCTGATTCTTCATTAGGTTCAGGTCCTTCACCATCTTGTCTCTCTGGAGAAGCAGCCAGCAGCTCTCAACTCAGGTTCCATAAAGCCAGCACAGCGTGTTGGCGCTGCTTGCCAAAAGTCCTTCTTATGATTGTGTCCCACTCCCAAGAGGTGTGCCATTCACCGTGACCTCATCCCCCGTCCTCCTCCCGTCGTCCCCCTCCCCTCTTCCCACTTTCTCATTCTCATACCCCCTCCCCAATATTAGCTCATCTACTGCCTTCATATTAGAGTTGACGACATTGGATTCGAGCCTGTCCATTCTTGTGATGCTTTACTAAGAATTTGTTCCACCTCCATCCAGGTTAATACAAAAGATGTAAAGCAGGGGTCCTCAAACTTTTTAAACGGGGCCAGTTCACTGTCCCTCAGACTGTTGGAGGGCTAGACTGTAGTTTAAAAAAAAAAACAAACTATGAACAAATTCCTATGCACACTGCACTTATCTTATTTTGAAGTGAAAAAACAAAATGGGAACAAATACAATCACACTGCCTCCTGGCCCGTGGGCCATAGTTTGAGGACCCCTGATGTAAAGTCTCCATCTTTAGTGGCTGAATAGTAGTCCATGGTATACACATACCATAGTTAGTTAATCCATTACTGGGTTGGTGGGCATTTAGGCTGTTTTCCATATTTTGGTGATTGTAAATTGAGCTGTGATAAACAGTCTAGTGCACATGTCCCTATAAAAGGATTTTTTTTTTCCTTCTGGGTAGATGCCTAGTAATGGGATTGTAGGATCAAATGGGAGTTCTAATTTGAGCTCTTTGAGGATTCTTCATGCTTCCTTCCAAAGGTTGTGTTAGTTTGTAATCTTACCAGCAGTGTACAGTGTTCCTTTCTCTGCACATTCACGCCAGCATCTGAAGCTTTGAGACTTTGTGATGTGGGCAATTTTCACTGAGGTTAGGTGGTATCTCAGGGTAGTTTTTATTTGCATTTCTCTGATGATTAGGTATGTTAATTATTTTTCTTATGTTAGCCATTCATCTTTTTTTTTTTTTTTTTTTGGTAGAGACAGAGTCTAACTTTATCGCTCTTGGTAGAGTGCTGTGGCCGTTACACAGCTCATAGCAACCTCCAACTCCTGGGCTTAGGCGATTCTCTTGCCTCAGCCTCACAAGTAGCTGGAACTACAGGCACCCACCGCAATGCCTGGCTATTTTTTTGTTGCAGTTTGGCCGAGGCCGGGTCTTAACCCGCCACCCTCGGTATATGGGGCCTGTGCCCTACCCACTGAGCCACAGGTGCCACTCCCCCCTTTTTTGAGACAAGTGTTTTCCCCACACTTTCTTTGAGGATTTTTATAGTTTCATATTTTAGATTTAAATCTTTTATCCATCTTGAATCAATTTTCTAAGTGGTGAAAGATTTGGGTTCAGTTTCAGTCTTTTACATGTGGTTATCCAGTTCTCCCAGTAATATTTATTGAATAAGGATTCTTTTTTTTTTTTTTTGAGACAGCCTCAAGCTGTTGCCCTGGGTAGAGTGCTATGGCATTACAGCTCACAGCAACCTCCAACTCCTGGGCTCAACCGATTCTCCTGCCTCTGCCTCCCAAGTAGCTGGGACTACAGGCACCGCACCTGCCACAACGCCCGGCTGTTTTTTGGTTGCAGCTGTCATTGTTATTTGGCGGGCCGGGGCTGGATTTGAACCAGCCAGCTCAGGTGTCTGTGGCTTGCGCCATAGCCACTTGAGCCACAGGTGCCGATCCTGAATAAGGATTCTTTTCCCCAGTGTATGTTCTTGTTTGGTTTATCAATGATCAGGTGGCTATAAAAGGTTAGTTTCATCTCATGGTTTTCTGTTCGGTTCCAAATGTCAACGTCTCTATTTTTGTACTAATACCATGCTGTTTTGATCACTATGGCCTTGTAGTATAGCCGAGTGTCTGGTAGGGTGATACCTCTGGGTTTGTTTTATTACTGAGAATTTCCTTGGCTATATGGGGTTTCTGCTGGTTCCATACAAAATGAAGAATTACTTTTTCCAAATCGTGAAACTATGATGATGGCATTTTAATGGGGATTGCATTGAATCTTTAGATTGCTTTGGGTAGTACAGACGTTTTCACAATGTTGATTCTTCCCAGCCATGAGCATGATATGCTCTTCCATTTGTTAATATCTTCTGCTACTTCTTTTCTTAGCATTTCATAGTTTTCTTTGTAGAGGTCCTTCACCTCTTTTGTTAGATATATTTCTAGGTATTTCATTTTCTTGAAGCTACTGTGAAGGAAATTGTGTCCTTGATTAGCTTTTCATTTTGGCTGATAATTGGCATATACAAAGGCTACTAATTTGTAGACATTGATTTTATATCCTGAGACATTGCTGTATTTTTTTTTCTTGGTTCATAATTTATTGTACAAATTGAGTATCACATGATGAGGTGACATTAGGTTCTCCAGGCATGGGAACTTAAAACATAATAAAGTATAGTTTAGAATTCATTTATATTCATTTATGTTACTTTCACAGCTGGAGTTTTTATTTTTTTATTTTTTATTTTTTTGAGACAGAGCCTCAAGCTATCACCCTGGGTAGAGTGCTGTGGCATCACGGCTCACAGCAACCTCTAACTCCTTGGCTCAAGCGAGTCTTCTGCCTACGCCTCTCAAGTAGCTGAGACTACAGGCACCCGCCACCACATCTGGCTATTTTTTGGTTGCAGCCATTGTTGTTTGGCGGGCCCAGGCTGGATTCGAACCCACCAGCTCAGGTGTATGTGGCTGGCTCCTTAGCTGCTTGAGCCACAGGTGCCGAGCCATAGCTGGAGTCTTTTTAATCTTTTTTTTTTTTTTTTGGAGACAGTCTCACTGTGTTGCCTTGGGTAGAGTGCTGTGGCATCACAGCTCACAGCAACCTCCAACTCTTGGGTTTAAGTGATTCTCTTGCCTCAGCCTCCCAAGTAGCTGGAAATGCAGGTGCTCGCCATAACACCTGGCTATTTTCTTGTTGTAGTTGTCTTTGTTGTTTGCAGGTCCAGGCTGGATTGGAGCCTGCCAGCTCTGGTGTATGTCGTTGGTGCCCTTAGCTGCTAAGCTATAGGCACTGAGCCAGCTGGAGTTTTTTAAGATGTTAACTTGAAGCATAAGATTATCAAAGGAGTGTTTCTGTATGTGGTCAGTACATAACTACATAAATCATTCTACCTGTGAGAGTATAAGAGTTGAATTTTTTTTTTTTTTTTTTTTTTTTTTTTTTTTTTTGAGACAGAGCCTCAAGCTGTCCCCCTGGGTAGAGTGCTATGGCATCACAGCTCACAGCAACCTCCAACTCCTGGGCTCAAGGGATTCTGCTGCCTCCACCTCCTAAGTAGCTGGGACTACAGGCGCCTGCCACAACGGCTGGCTGTTTTTTTTTTTTTTTTTTTTTTTTTGGTTGCAGCCATCATTGTTGGCGGGCCTGGGCTGGATTTGAACCCGCCATCTCAGGTGTATGTGGCTGGCGCCTTAACCGCTTGAGCCACAGGTGCCGAGCCACGAGTTGAAATATTTTTAATACGAGTGAACTGGAATTGGGCATAACTTTCTGGACCTGCCATGATTCTAATCTCAACCACCTTGCCAATGCCACAAATTCTGAAGGCAGTGCCCTTCATCTTTCTGACATTGCTATGTTTTTTGATCACTTGCAGTAGTCTTGTGGTTGAGCCTTTGGGGTTCTCTAAGTATAAGATCATGTCATCAGCAGAGAACAAGAATATGAGCTCTGTCCCCATTTGGATGCCCTTTATTTCCTCCTCTTGCCTGATTGTGTTGGCTAGAACTTCCAGCACTATGTTGAATAGTAGTGGCGATAGAGGACAACCTTCTGTGGTTATAGTCCTAAGTGAAAAAGGTTTCAGTTTTACTCCATTTAGTATAATATTAGCTATGGGTTTGTTATAGGTGGTTTCAATATATATTTATATATATATAAAACTTATAAAAATAGTCAAGTGTGGTGGTACACACCTGTGGTTCTACCTATACAGGACATTGAGGCAGGAGGATCATCACTATCGTTGAGCCTGGGAGTTCAAGGCTGCAATGAGCTAATGATTGTGCCATTGCGCTTTAGCGTGGGTGTGAAAAGAGTGAGACTTTGGGTGGCACCTGTGGCTCAGTGAGTGGGGCGCCGCCCCCATATACCTAGGGTGGCGGGTTCAAAACCGGCCACGGCCAAACTGCAACAACAAAAATAGCCGAGATTTGTGGCAGGTGCCTGTGGTCCTAGCTACCTTGGAAGCTGAGGCAAGAGAATCGCCTAAGTCCAAGAGCAGGAGGTTGCTGTGAGCTGTGTGATGCTATGGCATATACTGAGGGTGACAAAGTGAGACTCTGTCTCTTAAAAAAAAAAAAAAAAAAAGAGTGAGACCTTGTTTCTTAAAAATTCGACTGTGTTGACTTTAAATAAATATAATCAACATTATTGTTCTTGTTCTAGATCAACAATAAGGCTGCAACTGGAGAGGAGGTTCCCCGCACCATTATTGTAACCACCCGTTCTCAGTATGGGTTGCCAGAAGATGCCATTGTATACTGTAACTTTAATCAGTTGTATAAAATTGACCCTTCTACTTTGCAGATGTGGGCAAATGTGAGTATACATAGATTCATTATTACTGTGTAGAGATTAATAAAGATTCTGCATAGAGTCCGTGTTGCTCAGACTGGTCCCTGCACTCCCACTTAGGAATTATTGTGTTCATTCTTAATCTTCAAGAGTTGTAGATTTTTCAGGCATTTTGAATCATGAACCTTTTAAGTTTACATATTCAAAGTTTTCTGTCTAAGTCAGGGGTCAACAAAAAAAGGACCAGATGGTAAATATTTTCAGTTTTGTGATCTTTGGTTTCTGTTACATTTACTCAGCTCTGCTGTCGAGGCTTTGACATAATGATGAATATGGGTATGTTCTAATAAAATAATGGGGCAGTGCCTGTGGCTCTGTGGGTAGGGTGCCAGCCCCATATTCTGAGGGTGGAGGGTTCAAACCCGGCCCCAGCCAAACTGCAACAATAAAAATAATAGCCGGGCATTGTAGCGGGTGCCTGTAGTCCCAGCTATTCCAGAGGCTGAGGCAAGAGAATTGCCTAAGCCCAGGAGTTGGAGGTTACTGTGAGCTGGGTGACGCCATGGCACTCTACTGAGGGCGACAAAATGAGACTGTGTCTACAAAACATATATATTATTTATAAAAACTGGCGGCATGCCAGATTTGGCGTACAGGCTATAGTTTGCCAATTCCTGGACTAAATCGATAGCAAAATCTGTCACGTATAAACACCCATGTTTAACATTTTTGCATTATTTTAGAGTTATAACTAGAAAGCAGTCAATTTATATCATTACTACTTAGTTCATCAGACCAGTTTGTATAAGCAGGTACTGAACAACATCTATAACTTGCTCTTAGTCCATAAAACTAAAATAAAATGGCGTGGTTTGCCTTCAGGTAATTTGGAGATAATTCTTAGGTTCATTTTTTTTTTCTTCTTCTTTTTTTTTTTTTTTTTTTTTGTTTGGACAGACTCTCATTATGTTGTCCTCGGTAGAGTGCTGTGGCGTTACAGCTCACAGCGACCTCAAACTCTTGGGCTTAAGTGATTCTCTTGCTTCAGCCTTCCAAGGTAGCTGGGATTACAGGCACCCACCACAACACCCAGCTATTTTTTGTTGTTGTTGCTGTTGCAATTGTCATTGATGTTTAACAGGCCCAGGCTGGTTTCGAACCTGCCAGCCTCAGTGTATGTGGCTGGCACCCTAACCACTGAGCTACGGGCACTGAGCTTTAGGTTTATTTTTCCCCTCTAATACCTGTTCTGCTTTAAAGGAGAGGAGAGGGTAGAGAAGATGAAGCAAATAATAAGTACAGGTCTACTGTCCTTAATCCTTGCTTCCCAATGTTAAAAAAAAATCTAAAAACAAATTTTTTTTTTTTTTTTTAAATTTTTGAGACAGAATCTTACTTTGTCACACTCGGTAGAGTACTGTGGCATCACAGCTCACAGCAAGCTCTTGGGTTTAGGTGATTCTCTTTCCTCAGCCTCCTGAGTAGGAACTATAGGCATTCACCACAATGCCTGGCTATTTTTTTTATTGCAGTTTGGCCAGGCCCTTGTTCGAACCCATCACCCTCAGTGTATGGGGCTGGCATCCTACTCACTGAGCCACAGGCACTACCAAAAGCTTTTTTGTAAGTGTGTGGCAAAATTTATTTGACATCAAAACTAATCAAAACTACCTGAATTGGGCAGCACCTGTGGCTCAGTGAGTGGGGCGCTGGCCCCATATACTGGCAGTGGCAGGTTCAAACCCGGCCCTGGCCAAAAACTGGGGGGGGGGGAACTACCTGGATTGACTTATTTATCTTTTTTTTTTTTTTTTTTTTTTGAGGTGAATTTTCACTTTTTTGCTCCTAGTGGAGTACCATGGCTTCGTAGCTCACTCACAGCAACCTGAGACTCTTGGGCTCAAGTGATTCTCTTGCCTTAGCCTCCTGAGTAGTTTGGACTACAGGCACCCACCACAACTCCTGGCTATTTTTAGAGGTGGGAGTCTGGCTGTGGCTGAGGCTGGTCTTGAACCTGTGAACTCAGGAACCTAGCTCCCACAGTGCCCAGCCTTATTTCATCTTTTATTTAATCCATTTAGTATGAACATTTATGTGTCTCAATGCACAGGTACTAATGTGCCTGTTTACAAGGAGTTGCTACTGAGGGTGTTATGTAATATATATTGTACTACTTTTTATTGATCGATTGATTGATTTTAGAGACTGAGTCTCACTTTGTTACCCTTGGCAGAGTGCTGTGGCGTCACAGCACACAGCAACCTCTAGCTCTTGGGCTTAGGCGATTCTCTTTCCTCAGCCTCCCAAGTAGCTGGGGCTATAGGCGTCCACCATAACGCCTGACGATTTTTTGTTGCAGTTTGGCTGGGACTGGGTTTGAACCCACCATTTTTGGTATATGGGGCCAGTGCCCTACTCACTGAGCCACAGATGCCACCCAAAGTTTTCCTCTTTTTTTTTTTTTTTTTTTTTTTTTTTGAGGCAGAGTAGCCCTTGGTAGAGTGCTATGGTGTCACAGCTCACAGCAACCTCAAATTCTCAAACTCTTGGACTTAAGAGATCTTTTTGTCTCAGCCTCCTGAGTGGCTGGGGCTACAGGCACCCGCCACAACACCCAGCTATTTTTTAGAGACTGGGTCTCTATTGTACCACCTTTTAAAAACTGGAAATATTCTGAATTCAGAAATACATCTGTCCTTAAGAACTTACATGGTGCATTGAATAGATGTAGCTCTAAATTGGGAGTTGGTAAACTATGTCTTGTGGGTCAAATCCAGCCCATTGCCTGTTTTTATAAATTAAATTTTATTGGTGCACAGCTACACCTACTTGTTTACACATTGTGTATGGCTGCTTTCAAGCTGCAATGGACAAATTGAGCAATTATGACAGTTTATGTGGCCCCAAAGCCAAATATGTTTGTTGGCCTTTTACAAAAAAAAAATTTTGCTGACCTCTGATTTATATTAGGTGATAAAGTTAGGCACATGTGAGCTAACTTCCTTTGTTGTGTAATAGTAGGGGATTTAAAATTTGAAATGGAAAATACCCATCTCTTTTAGAAAACCCATTGCCTGTGTCTTTTCACACAGGAGGTAGCTGCCTAAGATTTTGCCAATTAGTAACTTGTTCTGTGTCTTATAACATTAGTCTTCTCTCTTTCTTTCTATAACTCTCTGTGGAGAGCTAAGCAGAAGAGGAATAATTCAGTTGATCTAATTCATCTATGTGAAGGAAAGAGTTAAGTTCACAGTAGGCTTCTATCTCGATGGAAAGAATAGAGCATGGTATGATTCTTAGAGACCTATGGGAACGTTTTTTTGAGAAGGGGAGATCAGCTGTTATTAATTATTTTCATTTTCCCTATTTTAGATTCTCAAGCGTGTTCCCAATAGTGTACTCTGGCTGTTGCGTTTTCCAGCGGTAGGGGAACCTAATATTCAACAGTATGCACAAAACATGGGCCTTCCTCAAAACCGTATCATTTTTTCACCTGTGGCTCCTAAGGAAGAACATGTCAGAAGAGGCCAGCTGGCAGACGTCTGCTTGGACACTCCACTTTGTAATGGGCACACCACCGGGATGGATGTCCTCTGGGCAGGGACACCCATGGTGACTATGCCAGGTAAATTGCTAATAGATCATTGGAATCTTCTTTGCACTTTTAAAAATATCCTGTAGTTGGAGATGCTTACAGGTGAAATAATTGTACTAGAAGCAACATTTAAGGAAGGATGATAGATCATGAAACTTGTTGAAGTCGGAACACTTGGTTCAATTCTCTTCATCTACATTGTGTGGATAGTTAACACAAATTGATAACTGTTATTTACTCTCTCAGGTGTGCAATTGTTATCTTTTGTATTACAGGAGAGACTCTTGCTTCTCGAGTTGCAGCTTCCCAGCTTACTTGCTTAGGTTGTCTTGAACTTATTGCTAAAAGTAGACAAGAATATGAAGATATAGCTGTGAAACTGGGAACTGATCTAGAATAGTAAGTAAGATTTTCCATGAATATATTATGGTAGAGAGAATATAGCTATAACAAAATGAAACCATAAAATAAAGGCAATAGGCGGTGCCCATAGCTCAGTGGGTAGGGCGCTGGCCACATACACTGAGGCTAGTGGGTTTGAACCCAGCCAGGGCCAGCTAAATTAACAATGTGAATTGCAACAACAACAAAAAAAATAGCCGGGCATTGTGGCGGGTGCCTATAGTCCCAGCTACCTGGGAGGCTGAGGCAAGAGAATCGCTTAAGCCCAGGAGTTTGAGGTTGCTGTGAGTTGTGAAGCCACAGCACTCTACCCAGGGTGACAGCTTGAGGCTCTGTCTCAAAAAGAAAAAAAAAAAAAAGTCAATATAAAATAGGTGAATTAGATGTATGATCTCTGGATGGAAGAAGGATTTTTTTAAACTCTCATAAATAGGTTTTACAATGTAAAGTGTAAGAGGCTTAAAAAAAATGAGAGAAAATTAAAAGGCAAACAAGGAGAAAAAAAAATCTTTGTTTCATATGTTAGAGTATTAGTAGCCTGGCTATATAAAGACTGAAGAACATTTACATTTTAAATCCCCTAATAGGAAGCAAGAAAATGACCAAGATAACTCACTGAAGTGGAAGTACAAGTGGTTAACAAGAAAATGTTTCAGTCTCTAGGAGAAATGCCAATTAAAATAATATTGAGGTATATCCATTATTTGCTTATAAAATAGTTTAATATGTCAATGAGGGAGCATTGAGGCACTGGCCTTTTTGTACATTACTGAGGAAATTGGTATAACCCTTTCCTCATAGTTTTTAGAGGTTAAAAAAGGTCAGATCTGGCTCAGCGCCCATAGCTCAGCCATTAGGGCGCTGACCACATACGCTGGGGCTGGCAGGTTCAAACCTGGCCCGGGCCTGTTAAAAATCAGCTACAACTACAACAACAACAAAAAAAAAAATAGCCGGGAATTGTGGCAGGTGCCTGTAGTCCCAGCTACTTGGGAGGCTGAGGCAAGAGAATTGCTTAAGCCCAAGAGTTAGAGGTTGCTGTGAGCTGTGAGCTGTGATGCCAGGGCACTCTACCGAGGGCAACATAAACTCTGTCTCAAAAGAAAAAAAAAAGTCAGATCTTTGACCCTAATTCTGTCACTTCTTCACTGTAGCATAAGAAATAAAAAAGTATGGGCGGTTCCTATGGCTCAGTGAGTAGGACGCCGGCCCCATATACCAAGGGTGGCAGGTTTAAACCCAGCTCCGGCCAAATTGCAAACAAAAAATAGCCGGGCATTGTGGTGGGCGCCTGTAGTCCCAGCTACTAGGGAGGCTGAGGCAAGAGAATCGCATAAGCCCAAGAGCTGGAGGTTTCTGTGAGCTGTGACAGCACGGCACTCTATCGAGGGCGACGAGGTGAAACTCTGTCTCAAAAATAAATAAGTTAATTAAAAAGTATGATTGATCTGCTTGAAAGTGGGTGGGAATTAGAGGGGTGATGCTTAGATATATGAGGCTTTTATCCATACAACGAAATAGTATTTCCTTTTCAGACTTTCAAACTGTCACCCTCAGTAGAGTGCTATGGCATCACAGCTCATAGCAATCTCAAACTCTTGGGCTCAAGTAGTTCTCTTGCCTCAGCTTCCCAAGTAGCTGGGACTACAGGTGCCCACCACAACACCGTACTATTTCTTGATTGCAGTTGTCAGTGTTTACCAGGCCTGGGCCAGGGTCAAACTTGCCAGCCTTGGTGTATGTGGCTGGTGCCCTACTCAATTGAGCTGCAGGTGCCAAGCCTGAAATAGTACTTCTTTGTTTTTTGTTTTTTTTTTTGCTTTTTAAAGAAAAGTTTTACAAGAATGTTTCATTTATTAAAATTTCTGTAATGTCTTTCAGAATAATAACATTCGTTTTCCTTGCTTAAGTAGCATTTCAAGTGGAAGTACTTTTATGAAATAGTATTTCTTAAGTGAGAGTTTTTCTTTGGGTATTATGGTTGATTTTTTTTTCCATATGTTTTTTTAAGAAGTAGTATATTATATAGGAGTTAAAGAAGCATGCTATTTGAGTTACCGTATACTGCCTGAGTGAATCCAAGCTCTCCCCATAAAAAGCTTTGCGACTTTGGATAAATTAATCTCTGTGCCTTGATTTCTCTATGTTCAAAACGGAGTTTAGCGAAATCTTGTGAGGATTAAGCATAGTAAGCATTCAACAGATATTAGCTATTTATTTCCAAAATTTTCTCCATTATAAATCATATATAAATCTTGATGAAAATGTTGAGTTTAAGCATTTAAAATAAAAATTAAGATTCACACCATCAGCCCAGAGATAAATTCAGTAAACAATGTAGTGTATTTCAAAATGTTTATTAGACTTTTGGAACTTAGTTCAGTTCATAAAATACTTTTTTTTAAGTCTTTTAATTTTGTTGTTGTTGTTGTTGTTGTTGCAGGTTTTGGCCAGGACTGGGTTTGAACCCGCCACCTCTGGCATATGGGGCCAGCGCCCTTCTTGAGCCACAGGTGCCACCCTAAAGTCTTTTAATTTTTATTGCTCCAAAAAAATAAATCTTCATTTTTTCTTAAATTTAGCTTTTTGATTTTGCTTGTGCCTTCAATATTTTTTTTTTTTTTTTAAGAGACGCAGAGTCTTACTTTAATGCCCTCAGTAGAGTGCTATGGTGTCTTAGCTCACAGCAACCTCAAACTCTTGGGTTCAGTGATCCTCTTGCTTCCGCCTCTCAAGTAGCTGGGACTACAGGCGCCTGCCACAATGCCCGGCTATTTTTAGAGGCAAGATCTTGCTCTGGCTCAGGCTGGTCTTGAACCTGTGAGCTTAGGCAATCTACCCACCTTGCCCTCCCAAGTGCTAGGATTATAGGTGTGAGCCACCTTGCCTGGCTCTTTTTTTTTTTTTGTGTTGAGACAGAGTCTCAGTCTGTCTCTGGGTAGAGTGCTGTGGCATCATAGCTCACAGCAACCTCAGTCTTTTGGGCTTGAGCAATCTTCTTGCCTTAGCCTCCCAAGTAGCTGGGACTCCAGGTGCCTGCCAAAATGCCTGGCTCATTTTTCTATTTTTAGGTGGGAGGGGGTCTTGCTCTTTCTCAGACTGGTCTCCAACTCCTGAGCTCAAGCAATCCACCCATCTCTACCTCCCAGAGTGCTAGGATTATAGGCATGAGCCACTCCACCCGCCTTTTGAGTAGTATTTTATTGTATGGATGTACTACAGTTTAACCATTCTCCTATTGACACACAGAACCTTAAATATTAGAGTATAGAGGTCTTCTTTAGAAGGTAGCATTAATAATGGACATGGTTGAGTTGAATGCAACAGCCATTTTGCTAGTTCTGTCGAAACAAACAAAACTTTTTAAAGTGGTTTCAAAAATGCATAGAAGTGTTTTAGATTCTGGTTCTACAGTAATAATTATCTATTCATCTGAGAATAATCTCATGAAAGAAATATATTCAGAAGGGGAATAGAGGGAATTCTTTCCCCTGTTTTGAGAATTGATTGCTTTTTCTCTTGCTGAACAAAACCATAGTTTTGGTGATATGAAGAACTCTTTTTTTTTTTTTTTTGGTCACTCTTGGTAAAGTGCTGTGGCATCTTAGCTCACAGCAACCTCAAACTCTTGGGTTCAAGTGATCTCCTATCTCAGCCTCCCAAGCAGCTGGCACTACAGACAGTCTGCCAGAAAGTCTGGTTAATTTTTTTATGTTTTTTGTAGATATGGGGTCTTACTCTTGCTTAGTCTGGTTTCAAACTCCTGAGCTAAAGCTGTCCTCCTGCTTTGGCCCCCAAGAGTGAGTGCTAGGATTATAGGTGTGAGCTACTCTACCTGGCATTGAGCATATTTTTTAATTTCTAAATACACAACTCAGTTCAAATACAAGTGGAAAATTATAGCAATAGACATAGCATTTATTTCTTCCCTTGAATGTTTTCCTGTTTAATTAAAATCTTCATAAACTATTTCATCTTGTATTTGTGCCTTAACTATTATAAATGGTGCTTTAGTGAGTATCTTTGGATGGTCATTCATGTTGTCTTTGCATCTGATTATTTCTTTTTTTTTAGTAGTTTGAAAAGTGTGGCTGGGTGCAGTGGCTAACGCCTGTAATCCTAGCACTCTGGGAGGCCAAGGTGGGTGGATTGCCCTGAGCTCACAGGTTCGAGACCAGCATGAGCCAGAGCAAGACCTCATGTCTAAAAGTAGCTGGGTGTTGTGGTGGGCACCTGTAGTCCCAGCTACTTGGGAGGTTGAGGCAAGAGAATCATTTAAGCCCAAGAATTTGAGGTTCCTGTGAGCTGTGATGCTACAGCACTCTACTGAGGGTGACAAAGTGAGAGACTGTCTCAAAAAGGAAAAAGAAAAGTGTTATCAATAGATATGTCAGAGGGCTCTGAACATTTAACCTTTTTTTTTTTTTTTTTTTTTGAGGCAAGGTCTCACTATGTGGTCCTTAGAATCAGAGGGCTGTGACCATTTAAATTTTTTTTTTTTTTTTTTTTTTGAGACAGGGTCTCACTATGTCATCCTCAGTAGAGTGTTGTGGTGTAATAGCTCACAGCAACCTCAAACTCTTGGGCTTAAGCAATTCTCTTGCCTCAGCCTCCCAAGTAGCTAGGACTACAGGGGCCTGCCTGGCTATTTTTTTTTTTTTTTTTTTTTTTTAGGCAGAGTCTCAAGCTGTTGCCCTGGGTAGAGTGCTGTGACATCATAGCTCACAGCAACCTCCATCTCCTGGGCTCAAGTGATTCTCCTGCCTCCGCCTCTCAAGTAGCTGGGACTACAGGCGCCCACCACAACGCTTGGCTATTTTTTGGTTGCAGCCGTCATTGTTGTTTAGCAGGCCCAGGCTGGATTTAGCAGGCCAGGGCTGGGTTCGAAACCGCTAGCCTATGTGTATGTGGCCAGCACTCTTAACCACCCAACTACGGGTGCCAAGTCTTAAACTTCTTAATACACACATAGCTACCACAAAGTAAACAGTTTGTATTCTAAAACATAGTACATTGATATTCAATTGTCAATTCTTTTTTATTTTAAAGTTAGAACCGAGGTGCAATGGAGAAAGCATGATGTCCCTTGGACATGCTTATTTAGAAAAGAGCTAACTTTTTTCAGAGGACGTGGGGGTAAACTTGGTTGTAAGTTTTAGCATTATGTTAGTTGTGACCCTTCACTTTTTTGGCATTGAGGTAACAGGCCAATCAGAGAAGATAGCAGGCCAGGCATCGGGGCTCATTCCTGTAATCTTAGCACACTGGGAGGCTAAGGCAGGTGGATTGCCTGAGTTCACGAGTTCGAAATCAGCCTGAGCAAAAGTGAACCCCCTGTCTCTGTTAAAAATAGAAAAACTGAGGCAAGAGGATTGCTTGAGCCCGAGTTGGAATGTTGTGAGCTATGATGCTACAGCACTCTACTCTGGGTAACAGCTTGAGAGTCTGTCTCAGGAAAAAAAAAAAAAAAAGAGGAAAAAAGAAAAGATAACATGAAGGTTATTATTCATGTATTTTGCTAGAAAGGTGACTTTATAGGGTTTATAGTTCTGAGTTTCTCTTCTGATTTGTAAACTTGGTTCTCTTTTTTTATTGCCCAGTCTGAAGAAAATTCGTGGCAAAGTTTGGAAGCAGAGAATATCTAGCCCTCTGTTCAACACCAAACAATACACAGTGGAACTAGAACGGCTCTATCTACAGATGTGGGAACATTATGCAGCTGGCAACAAACCTGACCACATGATTAAGCCTGTCGAAGTCACTGAGTCAGCCTAAATAAAGACTGTGCACAGGAGAATTATCCCCAATCCTGAGCCTCAACCTTCTAGGGGAAAGGGAAATAGATAACATACTTTTTATCTATACAATACCATGTTGCAGATGGGTGACAGAATAATAATAGAATAGCACAGCCAGACTTGCTTCCTGCCTGATAGGGAGAGACACAGAGATGGGAAACTGCTGTTCACAAGGAATCTCCATAGAATTTTGCAGCAACCGGCTGGTGCGTAGGTCTGGAAGTTCTGTTCTCCCTTGGTCTTCCATGGGATGGTTAGTCTGGAGGGGAGATACAGATTGTCCAGGCGTGTTTTGTGATTCTATGGATTGATTGAGTCTTCTGAATTAAGTTTTTTTCTTTATATTTTGGGTATTTGAGCTTTTAAAAATGTTTGGTTTCAGGTGTTTTTATTCATGTGCTGTGTATATGATTCTCTTGAGAATAAGGTTTTAAGCTAAAATGTTACTCCTTTTTTAGTTTCTGAACTCTGACAGATCAATGGGGACTTGCTGGTGTAGTCTTTTTATAGGTTTTATAAACCACTTGAGCCTATATCAGTTGTTTTAGTGTCTGACCTGATGTTTGGAGCTATCAGTGATTTGTTGGTTTAGATGAGGTAACTAGATGATGACTCAGAAAATGTTCTGGTCCATTTCCCATTTCCTTCTCTCCTTCCCTCCTTAAAATTTCTCCTGTAACTCAGTTAACAAAACCAAGTCTGTTTCAAAATATCCCAGAGTGTTTCTCTTAAACATACCATCTGGTGCCAAATGAAGGTTCTTAGGAGTGATTATTAATTATGAAGGGCACAGTTGTGGTACTATCATTGATAATAATACAGATTTTTTTTGCCTAATTTTGACCTTTTTCAGCAGTGTTTTATCCCTGATTGCCCCTTCTATGCTGCTTCCAAAAGTAATAGTGTGTGATAAGATTTTTACCTTCCTTTCTAGAGTTTTTTTTTAAAGTGAGTCCTGTTCTTCCTATTTCTTTCAGCAGAAATGAAATCCCAGGTAAGTATAAGTATTCAAATATTTGATCAGTAAGTTGCAGTTATCTTCAGTATATTAGGTAACTTTCACTGAGAAACATAGGTAAGATCTCTGAAGGACCATTATGCATACAAGTAATTATTTTTCAGACTTTGTAGGGTATTGTAATAATTGTGTTCCAGACTTGAGGTCTTAGAGTCTGTACTGATTCAGCTTCAGTAGTAGCAGACTGTACTGCTACTTGGTTTGGAGTATAAATTAGACTTTAGACATGCTGGAGCTTGAGTTATTGGTATTAAAAACCATAGGAATAAAATTATTGAATTTCAACAAAGGGTTGAGGGCTTAGGGCTTAAGCCAACATATGAATATGTTTTATCTTGCTGTACTGCACTTATGCTATCCAGTTGCAGATAATTTTTTGTCTGCTAGTAGTGTTCTAGATTATAATGTCTTTCCAAAGCTCTGAGGCAGTGCATCTATTGTGTAGTTGCAGCTGATGCCTGAATGTATCCTAGCTGACAAATTATTAATAAGAACTTGAATTTCTGAAAGATTCTTATTGCTAACCAAATTCTGAGTGAGGATTCTTAAATGTAATTCTGAACCTGAATTACATGTTAATGAACTGTGTACCTTTTAATAATGTAAATCAAGGAACATCAGTTAAGGGATTTCTTAATTTATTTTTTACCTGGTTTAAATATCAGTTAAAGGTTACCAGCATGGTTGCAAATAAACTGATATTTGGCGTTCACAGAACTACTTAATGTGGAATAGGAAAATATACTTCCAATGCCCTCAAAGCTGTTACCTTACAGCCATTTTACATAGCACATCATTCCTCCTATAGGGATGGACTTTTTCCTGGCACGTGAAGTAGCCGCTCTGGTTGAAGCTTTGCTTATTGTAACAGGCTTTTGTTTCCAGGTTGACATGTCTGTGGAAGAGTTAATTCTGAATAGAGATATAGATATTACTGGAAACTAATTGTTTTTTCTATTGTACTCTGCTTTGTCAGAAAAGTAAAACATTTAATTGTGCTACAGAAATTCTGATATTGTCTTGCGATCTTTAAACAATAAATGAGTGATTTCCCCTTAATATGGCTGGTGTATTTTGTGTCCTGTTGGACTAAATAATATGGTCATCCACATCCAATGATGAAAGCTACTTTTTTTTTTTTTTTTTTTGAGACAGAGTCTGTCACCTTGGGTAGAGTACCCTGGCATCATAGCTCACAGCAACCTCAAACTCTTGGGCTCAAGTGATCCACTTGGCTCAGCTTACCAGGTAGCTGGGACTATAGGTGCTGAGCACAATGGCCAGCTAGTTTTTGTGTTTTTAGTAGAGACAGGGTCCCAATCTTGCTCTGGCTGGTCTTGAACTCCTTAGCTCAGGCATCCCAAAGTGTTCAGAGTACAGGCATGAGCCACTGTGCCTGGCTGAAACCTACATTTAAATAGCTCCAAAGAACCAGTTTTCTCTACTGTAGCTATCATATTAATTTTTTTTGCCAAGTCTGGTGGAGGGGCATATCAATGTATATAGGATCAGAACAAGCTATTTGGCTGCCAGTTTTCTCAGATATATGAATGAGAGGGAAAAAGTTTTTCAATAAAATTTTAGGTAATTTTCCAACTTCTGTGGGTTGTGCCCTCGAAGTCCTAATGTGGACTGATGTATTTGTTTCCTAAAAGATGGTGTGGGAAAAAGGGTGCCCAGTAGCCTACTCATAAAAGTTTTTACTCCCACTGTCTTATGCATAATAATATGCATCAGTTATTTCCAGTGTTCTTCAGTTCCTGCCTCACTCTAAGGGGGTTTGCTCACACACCTGTAATAAACTTGTGATTTGTTAACTGCTTGTTTTTTTGTTTGTTTCTTTGAGACACAGTCCCACTATGTCACCCTCAGTAGAGTGCCCTGGCATAAAAACCTCAAATTCTTGGGCTTAAGCTATTCTCTTGCCTCAGCCCGAGTAGCTGGGACTACAGGTGCCTGCCACAATGCCTGGCAATTATTATTTTTGTAGTTGTTCAGCAGGCCCGGGCTGGTTTGAATCCGACAGCCCTAGCTGCTGAGCCAAACTGCCTGGTTTAAGGTTCTATTCCAGTCTTAATACATTCTTTTACTTGAAGCATATATAAGCCTTTTTTTTTTTTTTTCTTGGAGACAGGGTTTCATTTTGTCCCCTGAGTAGAGTGCTGTCACAGCTCACAGCAACCTCAAATTCTTGAGCTCAAGTGATTCTTTTGCCTCAGCCTCCCAAGTAGCTGGGACTACAGGCCTCCACAATGCCCAGCTGTTTATTTCTTATTTCTTTCTTTTTTTTTTTTTTTTTTTTGCAGTTTTTGACTGGGGCTTGGGTTTGAACCTGCCATCTCCGGTATATGGGGCCGGAGCTCTAGTCCTTTGAGCCACAGGTGCCGCCTATTTTTGAGAGACGAGGTCTAGCTCTGGTTCAGGCAATCCACCCACCTCAGCCTCCCAGAATGCTGGGATTACAGGCGTGCATATATAAGCCTCTTAATGATAGCTAAAATTTAGGTTCTTTGCCCAAACCTCTCAGGCATAGAGTTAGGAAATCCTCATAGAGGTTAATTTGCAAGTTTTTTGTTAATAAGCCCCTTTAATCCAATTGTCTATCAATTGAGAAAGTACCTCTTTGTATGTAGGGATTCTAGCAGTCTGGTGGGGAAGAGTAGGTTTTAGAACTAGAGCTGTTGGAGTTTGAATCCCAGCCATCACTTTTTAGCCTTGCGATCTCCATAAAATAAGAGCATTAACATTGCCTACTTTTGAAAGTGTCATTGCGAGAATTAAATCCATGAAAAACATTTGGAACAATGCTTAGCACAAAATAAATGCAGAACCTTGCTCCTGCTTAAGTTCAAATGTGTGGATGGCTATTGGAGAAATGGGCACAATCTAGAGTATTTGCTTCACACGTTTTTCTTGCTGTGTTTGGAGCGAGTGTCAAAAAGCTTAGTAACCAACCTCTTTATCTCCAGGGTTTGGAGGCTTTTAAAAGCAAAAACCTCATACTTAAGTGTTGCAGCCAGTATTGGTTACTGCCTTGCTCTTATCTAGGAGTCTATGTGCCCTCCTCCCAGCACACCCTGCACCGCCACCCCACCCCCCACCCCGCTCCGTGGGCATGGAGTACTTTGTGGAGGGCTGGCAAACGAGAGGTTTGGACAATTCAAGCAAGGAACAAATCTCTTTTAACCAAATTCTCAAAAAGATGAAACTTTGTTAGGGAGTATTCTGCTTGGTTTTTCCTTATCACTCAGAAAGGGACCTCTAACAAAATTCGGATAGGTCACTATTAAAATGGTGAGCCCCCGTATTGAAATGGTGCTGCCTGGGCAAATAAGTAACGTCTGGTGACGTGATGGATCTGATTCCGGAAGCACTGTGGCTAGGCGCCAAGTTTAAATTCATAAGCGCGATGTTCAAATTTTGCCTCGTGACCATACTGTGATAGGTGGTTAAGAGAGCGGGAACACGTCAGTTCCTACCCCCTGCTGGGGCTAGGCTATATATAAAGGTCTCTTGTCTGGCGTCCCTCACAGTTGCTGAGGACCTTATGCGCCTCCGACTGAGCTGCAATCAACAACTGCAGTAGGCCTCTGGTCGCAACAGTAAGTGGGTGACTGGTGGGACTGAGATGGGTACCATAGCTGAAGGAAGAACAATCTAGAGGCTAATCCTAATTTGGCTGATTTAATTAAAATCAGGACTGCCCGTGGATTTGGGGACTGAGATTTGTGCAAAATAATCTTTTCAGTTTCCACAGGGGTAGGTGTGGGCGTGGGGGAAAGTTTCTGGAAGAAGGGATTTTGTTTTGTTAGTGATATTAATTCTGATATGGCTAAAATGGAGAATAGGGGCGGTATAGATATCCTCGTGGGATATCCTCAGGGTTTGGAATCTGAGAGGCCGTGAAAGAGTACTGGGAGTGGGGGTGTGGGGAGTGGGAGTAAGGCGGGGGCGGTGGGGGGGGTTGGGTGGGGCATCTGGGTCCAAGTAGTGTAAGAACAGCTAGGGGCTGGAGGTGGGATTAGGGGATGGATGCATGATGGTGGGGTGTAGATGTGGGGAAGAGGCCTGGGTCCCAGTGGTGGAAGTTCTGGTGGAGTGTGGGGGGAGGTGGCGTTTGGTGCAGTTCACAGTGGGCTAGGCCTGTTCTGTGCAAGATGGGGTGGGAAGTGGAGGGGAGTGGAAGTGGTGGGAGGTGGGTGGGGGGCTGTGTATGGGAGTTGAGGTCTGATCAGTTGAAGATTGGGGGTGGGAGAGACAGGAGTGTGGGGGTAGGGTAGAGTTTGGATGGAGGCACGGGGGAGTGGAAGCCTGATT
>CAUYPK010093772.1:0-34720 GCA_963574355.1 Loris lydekkerianus | reverse complement strand
GTAAAAGAATCCCTCTCCATGCCATCAAAGTTCTAGAAAGAGGGATGGAACTTTCTAGGATGGAGATCTGCAGGGAAAAGTCAAGACAGTCGTTTAAAGTCCCCTTGTATTTGCATTTCTCTGATGCTTAAAGATGATGAGACTTTTTCATGTGTCTGTAGGCTGCAAGCCTGTCTTCTTCAGAGAAGTTTCTCCTCAAATCCCTTGCCCAGCCTGCAATGGGATCACTTGTTCTTTTTTTGCTTATACGTTTGAGTTGTGCCCATCGATCCACGAATGAATTAATAAATTGTGGTATATGTACACCATGGAATATTATGCAGCCTTAAAGAAAGATGGAGACTTTACCTCTTTCATGTTTACGTGGATGGAGCTGGAACATATTCTTCTTAGTAAAGTATCTCAAGACTGGAAGAAAAAGTATCCAATGTACTCGGCCATACTATGAAAGTAATTTATGGCTTGCGCATGAAAGCTATAACCCAGTTACAACCTAAGAATAGGGGGAAAGGGGAAAGGGAGGGGAGGGAGGGGGGAGGGGGACAGAGGGAGGGGGATTGGTGGGATTACACCTGTGGTGCATCTTACAAAGGCATATGTGAAACTTGGTAAATGTGGAATGTAAATGTCTTAGCACAATAACTAAGAAAATGCCAGGAAGGCGATGCTAACCAGTGTGATGAAAATGTGTCAAATGGTCTATGAAACTAGTGTATGGTGCCCCATGATCATATCAATGTACACAGCTATCATTTAATAAAAAATAAATAAATAAATAAAGTCCCCTTTTAGCATGAATCGAGGGAAGGAGAGGAGACGCCGAGTGCGGAAAGGGAGCAGACATGCAGAAACTCCACAGAGAGGGGACTGGGGTTCTATCCTAAGAATAGCAGGGAGTGCTGGGAGGGCTTTAACAGGGGTCCTTTGTCCTGTCCCTCCCCAGACTCTCCGCTTTTCTCCTCCCACCTCCGCCCACTACCACCACGACTCCCATGACTCTCCCATAGTCATCCTGGGGTACTTGGCCAGTTAAATGCCACTGAGCCACCAGTTGTAAATTGTCAGTCTCTTCTCTAACTAGATGATCCTCTCTTCAAGGAGGTGTAGACTGTTCAGGACCTCCTCGTTCTGTAACTATGAGGTGAGTAGGTCTCTGGGAAGAGGCTCCTTTTTGTGTCTTGCCTGAGATTCTGCCTCCATAGATCTTTGGGTCCCTGATCTCAGAGGCTGCTGAGGAAGGAACAGGCAAATTTGCACAGGGGCCTACGAGTTCCCTGGAGGAAAAGTGTGGAGACTCGTTCGAGGTCCAGTGTCATCAGGAGTATTTCTGATGAATTATGTTTGTCCCTGACTGAGGCTGACTGGCAGAAAAGATAACGAAGATCACCGGGAGGCGGTAGGGGGAAGGGAGAATTCACCATAAGGACAAGTGACTCTGGACCGTGACCAGCACCCAGTACGAAGACTAGACAGCCAGAGGGAAGCCAGTGCCATCCCAGGGGGTAGCTAAGGGGGGAACCTCTCCTGACTGACAGTCATAGCACAGAAATTGCTGAGCAACCAAGGACAAACCGGGGTGTTACAGGCTAAGGAAGCCCTGGGACTGTGTTTCAGCAGGGAAGGACCTGGCCTCCATAGGAATGTAATCTAGAGTGACAGGTGCCAAATATGTGACTACTAAGGGGCTGATCTTGTTTCTTTGTCTGTTACTGAAAAGCAAAACTGCTCTTTGCACTTTTAGGGAAATTTTGTGCTGAAAAAACTCGGCTTATACTCGAGTATATACAGTATGTCTCTCCTCCCCAATAGCATGGCGTGGGAGATACTTTAGTGCTTTGTACTCAAGGGATTTGTTCAATCAAATAAATAAAACTCTGTCACCCGACAGCCAGCCCTGTCATCATAGCCTCCAGGGACGAAGAGCTCACACCTTGTAACACAACAAGCTCTTGACTACAAATACGCCCAAAACATTTCCCTCAAAGGGAAAGGAAATGTTTTTATTAGTTCCTCCAATACAAAAGTAGTTCAGAGTGAATCACAACAGAACTCTGCCATTTTGGTCAAGAAGAGATAAAATAATAAAGACATTTCCATATCTATCCTGGGGCAGAATAACTAGAGAAAAATAGTTGGAAAAAGAATTCCAGACACCCTAAACCAGAGAGATAATCAATGATCTCCAGCCGGGGGTCTGCACAAAGGGTTGAGAGGTGGGAGGAGGAGAGGGAAGACAACATAGGTGACCAGGTGTCCCAATCTGGCCACCAGCTTCTTCCTACCCCTTCAAACTGAAGAGAACCATCTTCATCTGCTTTATATATGAAGGAGTTTGAGTAATGTATGAATAAATGTAAGTTTTTAATTTTGAAAACCATCAATTAAGACCAACATGTTCATTCAACAGGTAGTGAAATGGAGGCCCAGAGAAAAGAAGAAACTGGTTCCCCATCATAAACCTGGTTATTGAAGAGCTAGGACTTCTAAATGTCTGTGTATCCATGTTAGACCTCAACCAGCATCCATCCCTAGAACACTTCCTCTCCAAACCTTGGCCGGGTGAACTCTGAACAAAGTTTTACTTCATAACTCCTGCATATTGCATAAAATATTCCAAGAGTTTAAAAATAAAAGTCTAATTATTTTTCCCTATATACTTAAAAAAGAAAAATGGAAGGAAATTCTGGAACTCAGACATGGAAAGGAGGTAAGATTCTTTGTAGACATATTTAAAATACCAAAGGATCTTATCTCCTTTACCTATCTGGGTTTCTTGATGGTTTCTACAATTAAGAAGAGAGAAAATCTACTTCATTCAAGCTGATTAGTTCCAAGAGTAAACTCTTTAATTCGTGCAATCGAATGAAACTCTCTAATCAGTTAAAACTTAGAATGTAATGAGGGAACTCAATGTAATTAATCACACACAGCTTCCAGTCATCTGTACCGCAGACACGATCTACCAGAAATTCATTGCTTCAGTTTTCACTGATATCCTGCCTTGAAGGAAATAAACCTGGAGCCTCATCTATCAACCCTGCAATCAAACATAACTCTGAAGGCATTTTAGAGAGGCTTCGTGAAACAGCCTGCCTTGTGTGAGATTTTCAGGGTCCCAGAGATAACAGAATCCCATCAAACCTGCTCTTTCTCACTCTACCCAGGCATTCTCAAGGGCTCTGCTCAGGCTCCTTCTAAATCACTTCTGCAGAAGCTGGAATTTCAACCTCTCCTATAAAAGAGAGAACTCTCTCAGTCCTGTCGACTTCTGCAAGAGTCCTTGGAATTTCAGCCTCAGCTCGGGGTCAAAACACACGGAGTCCCAAACCCGCAGAGGCTTCCCAGTCCTGCCCCTCTCAGCCTCACCTTGGAAACATGAAAGAAAGAGGTCTAAAGTCAGCCCAGTGCCAGACCTTGAATTCTAGAATATGGGTAAAGATTCGCTGCTGAAGATGATGATAAACTCACACATTATACAAACAGGCTTCCTTAATCCCCAATGCCTGAAGGGAACAAGATCAGAGATGAGGAAATTCATATGTTAAACTCATGCTTAAACTCAACGCACCACTTCCTATACCTGCTTCAAATATCCATTTAGAAAGACGTGCTATGTGCTTAATACAAAGACGAAGGTGGATTTAAGACACTGAGGAGATACTGGCAAATACAGGTTCCATTCATATAATGTTCTGCCCTCCTTCAAGCGCTCTGCCATAACCGGAACCCTCTTGGAAGCCCTGTCAAGGGAGGGAGGCTGCTAGTATTTTCACAGCACACTCAGTAAGGACAGGCTCAGGTCTAACTTTGGCCTCTACCGCTTACAGCTGGTGTGACCTGGAGCCAACTGCACAACCTCTCTCTGCCTTCATTTCCCCATCTGTAAAATGGGTATCAAATAGCACCTGCCTCGTAGGACGCTGAGGATTAAGCACTTAGAACAGGTCCTGGCACATGAAAGAAAATAGCTACTGGTACTCCTATGTCAGCACAAGAAAACTGAGGCTTGAGAGAGGTTAGACAACAACTTGCTCAAAGTTACCCGGCTGCAAACTGACCAAGCTTGGGACAAAGCTGGGTCTTATTGCCTCTGGCTAAATGCAGCCCTTCCAGCACGCTGTGATTGAGCCAATATGTGGTGACACATTATATGATGTGCAGCACATTAAATATATGCATCCGTTTTGTCATCATTTTTCAAAGTGCTCTGGGACAGTCATGAGAGCTGCCATTCATTGAGCTGGAGAAAGAGCTATGCATTGAGCTAAAACCTCTGCATACATTTTTTTTTTTTTTTCCATTTAATCTCAAGAGCCACCTGAGGGAGGTGTTCCTTCTCTTTTTCAGATGAGAAAACTGAGAGCTAAAGGATTAAGTCACCTAAGTTTCTTAGAGTTGCAGCCAAACCTGGACCTGCCAGATTTCTGCTCTGTGTTCCCTCACAGATGTCAGTTAGCACCAACGTTTTTCAAGCACCTAATAAGGTACCATGCGATCCTCACTTACCAAATGCCAGTACCCTGGCTCAGAGAGGCCAGGGAGATGCTTATGGCCATGCAGCACTCTGCCAGCCAAGGCCTGCCTTTTTGCACAACCTCCCCCATGATGGCCCTGGTGTCTAAGGACAATCAGAGGAGTGGCACCTCCCCAAGGTGTGCAGTGATGAGAAACACAGCAATAGGTCTCAGCACAACTAGCAAGGTTCCTGACTGCCCCAGAGCACCCATACTCACCAACTTCTTGGACCCGAGGAGGGCAGCCTGGCTGGAGAGGCAGTATCCACCACTTGCCTTAGAAGAAGAAAAGTTCCCCTTTGGAAGCCAATGGCCCAGGGCAACAAGGCAGGCTGCTTTCCTGGAAATGCCCTTCCTGCATGTACCAGCCTGGCAGCTCCTTATCTCTGTTTGAAATTGAGTTCCCTCTGCCCAGGTTGGCCATCAGAGCCCAAGACTCTGATCAGCAAACACAGAAGCTCAGAGCACGTCCTGAGAGGAGGGGCTGCTAATGGGATTTTACTCTAAGTCAAGTAACCACAGGGAAATGAAAAGAGCTCAGAGAGCTCCAGACAGTGCAAATTCCTGGGTCCAGCCACTACCCAGCCATCAAACTTGGATTTTTAATCACTTATATCATCCCTTGATTACTGTAATAAGTTTTCATTTTTACTTCATAATATTGACTACCATTTATTGAGCACTTTACTTGAAGATGCCTCTAGCTGCCTTTACAAGTATTATCCTACTTGAGCTCCACAACAGTCCTCAATGGCAGTAGCACTACTGTACCCAATGTACAGATGGCAAAACTGAGCCAGGGAGAGATGGTAAGTACTGCATTTTAAACTGGGGCCACCTGACCCAGAAGCTTGTGCTCTTTAGCCCTCCTCCCCTGCTGCCTCCACTCTAGGGCATTTCATTGAACTCTGTGTTCTGAGGCTTCTCTAAAGAAGTCAGGTTTATCAAAGAAAAAAAAAAATGAATAAAATAAAAAGAAGGCATTTTGGTGTACCAAATGCCTCTGAATCACCACCTGTAGCGGGTTGAATGGTGGTCCCAGAAAGATGTATCTACATTCTAGAGCAGGCATCCTCAAACTTTTTAAATAGGGGGCCAATTCACTGTCCCTCAGACCGTTGGAGGGCCGGACTATAATTTAAAAAAGAAAAAAACTATGAACAAATTCCTAAGCACACTGCACATATCTTATTTGGAAGTAAAAAAACAAAACGGGAACAAATACAATCACACCACATCATGTGGCCAGCAGGCCACAGTTTGAGGACCCCTGTTCTAGAGCCTATGCGTGTGCCCTGATTTGTAAAAAGAATCTTTGAAAATGTAATTAAGGATCTTGAGATGAAATCATCCTGGATTACCCAGGTGAGCCCTAAATTCAATGACAAGTATCCTTAGAAGACAGCGCACAGGAAAAAAGACCACGTGACGATGGTGAACTCAGAGCGATGTAGCCACCAGCCAAGGAACAACAGAGCCATCTGAAGCTACAAGAGCCAGGCAAAGATTCTCCCCTAGAGTCTTCAGAGGGAGGCACATCTTGATTTCAGACTTCCGGCCTCCAGAACTATGAAAGGATAAATTTCTATTAAGCAGCCATGTTTGTGTCATACTACCCTTTGCCAGTGCTCCTACCACATTTTTAAAATTTCAGTAGATTTAAAGGGTGAAAGTTGAATTCCATTATACATATATAGTGTATATTGGTGACATCTAGGTTTTATTTTATGCATCACCTGATAGTGTGCATTGTACCCCATAGGTAATTTTTCATCCCTCACTGTCTCCCATCCTTCCCCTTTTGAGTCTCCAATGTTTATCATACCAATCATTCAGTGTGTTCTTGGGGGTACTTCACTTAGGATAATGGCTTCCAGTTCCATTCATCATTTCTTTCTTTCTTATGGCTAATAGTTCATTATTTGTATGTAAAATATAATACACCCCCACACACACACTTCCCACATTTTCTTTGTCTGCTTGTCAGTTGATAGGCATGTAGGCTGATTCCATATCTTTACAACTGTGAAATGTACCACAATAAACACATAAGTGCAGGTATCTTTTTGATATAATGACTTCTTTTCCTCTGGGTAGATATCCAGTAGTGGGAATCTCCATACTGATTTCCATAGAGGTTATGCTAGTTGAAATTCCCACCAACAATATATATAGGCATCCCTTTTTCACCAAGCCCACTTGAGTGTCTATTGTTTTTTGTCCTAATACTGACCACTCTAATTGGAATCAGATGGTATCTCATAGTGGTTTTAATTTGCATTTCCTTGATTAGTGACGTGTTGAGCATTTTTTTCATATATTTGTTGCCTATTTGTACAAAATCTTTTGAAAAATGCCCAATCATGTCATTTGCCCACTTTTTAATAGGGTTGTTTGGCTTTTTCTTGCTAATGTGTTTGAGTTCTTTGTAGATTTTGGATCAGTCTCTTGTCAGATATATAGTTAGTGAATATTTTCTCCCATTCTAATTGAATTCTATTACACATAGTAAATAGCCCCTTGTGTAAGCTCTCTGTCTACTCTTTTGATTACTTCTTTTACTGTCTCTCCAGCACGTCTTTTGTTGCTACAAGAAAGGAAAGAATGCTGGGTTCTCTCCACCAGAGCACCTTTGCATTTCAGGCACCCGGTGAGGGCTGGGAGATTACTGCCTGAAATGGTGTAGGAGCCTCTGTGTTGCAGAACACCAAAGAGGAAGGAAGCTCCCTGGTGCGGGGAGGAGTATGGGGAGATGGTTTTTCAGGTGAGGACTGACCAGCTGAACAGCAGTTTACTAGGCAGCCTCATTCAGTGTCCCCAAATGAGCCTCCATCATCTGCTCCATACATATAAAAAAGCAACAAAAGAAAGGACTCTGGGCTCAGGGGTTCACAAGGAATGGGTTTTCTATGATACCCTTCCTCCCATTTTTCATCATGGTAGATTTAATTCCAATCAGAATCAAAGATGGTCAGAAATACTTGGATTTCAATCTGACATGTCATAGATGGAGAAAATGATGATTTAAAGAGTGAGACAGTCTGGCGGTACACAGACAGGCCTGGCACTGTGTGGGCTGGAACCCTCATCCATACTCCTTCAAGGGAGCCAAGCCTCCTCCCCATACGCTCTGTTCTGTAAGTTCTGCACAAAAGAAGGTTTCGTGGCAACTCTTATCAAAGCTCAACAGCTCCAAGAGGCCTAAAGCATTCTCTATCTACAACTTAAATCCCTCCTCCTGACTAAGTTTATTTCTCCCTTTTTTTCTAAAATGATACCTTACCATAAGGCAGAAATCATCTGCTCAGTGACTTCAACAATAAGCATTGCTGATGGCGCATGATAGGGAAATACCAAATGGGCAGCCATGTAGCCTAATTTCTCTGCTTCATCGCTTAATGTTTCCCTGGTGTTCACTCTGCTCTGCTACACTCTCTTCAGCAACCTGACCAGAACATGCTACCTCCCGCCAGGTCTCTGCACATTCTCCTCTCTGTGCTGGATGCCACATGCCCCTCACATACTCTTCACCTGCTGCACATCATCCTATTCTTATTTTTTTTATTTAATTTTTTTTTTTTTTTTTTGGAGACAGTCTCACTTCATCACCTTGGTAGAGTGCCATAGCATCACAGCTCACAGCAACCTCAAACTCTTGGGCTCAAGAGATTCTCTTGTCTCAGCCTCCTGAATAGCTGGGACTGTAGGCACCCGCCACAACGCCTGGCTGTTTTTAGAGACAAGGTCTCACTCTAAGTCAGGCTGGTCTCGAACTTGTGGGCTCAGGGCAATCCACCCACCTCCACCTCCCAGAGTGCTAGGATTACAGGCATGAGCCACCACCTGGGCTCCATCCTATTCTTTATAGGTTACTTAACATCACAGAGCTTAGACAGAGCTGGGGGCCTGCTGAGCCTGGGGACATGGGGGTTGAGGAAGGCTTTTCTGAGAATGTCATGTTAGTAGTCCATAAAATGGGTTGCTTAACACGACATTCTCAGAAAAGCCTTCCTCAACCCCCATGTCCCCAGGCTCAGCAGGTTCCCAGCTCTGTCTAAACTCTCTAGGTTCACAGTACTTTTCCTTTTCATCACTCATCAGATGATGAGTGAATTCTTTTATTTTTATATGATTTCTTTTCATCCATCTTTCTCATTAGACAAAAAGTTCCATTTGGTTCAACTTAGTTTACCTTTATCTCCCCCAGCATCCAGCATATAGTAGACACATGTAATTCATTCTTAGGGTCATTCCACAAATGTTTATTGAACAAAATACCGAGCTGGTCCAAAAGAACGTACAAAGAAAAGACAGACAAAACTGCCACCCACCAAGAGATTAGAGATCAATAGACAGGCTGCAGTTAACTCTTCCCAGTCACAAGTCACCTTCACTCCTTTATTTTCCTTCTTTCCCTATGCGTGTCCCTTAACCATTTCAGACTTGACTGATACTTTCCTGAAGGGGATAAAGGATGTAATAGAGTAAACAGCCTGGAAAATAAACTTCAGGGATAGGAGGTAATACTTTACAATTGTCTAGAATGACATTGGAAAATTGTCTTTACAGTTCAATTCACTTCAAATTATTTTAGAATTGCAAAAGAAAGAACATATGGCAAAGTGAAAGGTCTTAAAACTGTCTCCCCCAGCCCTCCCTGTTATGGGAGAAATAATGTCCTTACTATGAAGTGCTACATGGAATCCAGATACTAGGGCAGATCAGATCAACAAGACTCACCCCACACACTCTGTTTGCCTCTTGCCAGAGGGAATACATTTCAGCATCTATGATTGTTATCCCATGCACGCCCTTAGTCATGGAGCGTTTCCTTGGGGAACTCACAACAATTGTTATCACGATTCAACAAACACATACGGAGTGCTTATCAGATGCCTAGCGCTGTGCGAGGCCTGTGGGAAGTCTGGGGCAATGATGAACAAACGAATTGGGATCAAGGAGCACCGGGCTATTCTCACAGCTGATATGCTTGACAAGACTTCAGCCATCCTCTGAGGATGGCTCTGAGATTTTTTTTTTTTTAATCTTTATGACAACAAAGAGCTTTCACCTGTGACTATGCAAGGCAGAAAGGACTGATGTCCCATTTAATAGATCAATTGTTTAGGTTCCAGGAGTCGTGGCTGACGTACACTATCTGACCAAGGGCACAGCTAGAGTTGCCATGAAAAGGTGAAAAGATGCTGCTCAGATCTCCGGCTGCAGAGAGCACAGTTGACCGACAACCCCAGCTGCAGACCTCCAGATCCAGCACCACACCCCACCAAGGCCACAATTCCATGGATTACTCCCAGCTAATGACTAAGCTCAGCAAGGAAATGTATTCAGGCCCTTTCCTGTAACACACAGGGACTCTTCTTCTGGGTGACTTGGGGCACAAGACTCCCCACCAACCTGGAGACTTTTCCAGCCCAATTCTCCTCCCTTCTCTCCATCACAGTCCTGCGCCACAGTCTCCAGATTCTTCCTTCTCCTCCTGCTCCTTCCCCTTTGCCATTCAGTGGTATGTCCCCAAATAAATCTCCAACACACTAATGTCATCTTGAAACCTACATTTTGGAGAACCTGATCTAACAGAACTCTGATTCAGACTTTGGACCAGATTTTAGACAAATAGACTTTCTACTAATAAAGAGGTTCCATTTTGAAATGCACTTGGAAAACGTCAGGATAAATCCAGCCTCATACGACTTCTTAAATTCAACAATATGTTAGTCTGCAATAAGCTCTCAAAAGCACAAAAGAATGTAATGGTCCTCAAACTGGCAACAAAATACAGAGTACCCCCCAAATGTATACACATTTTAAGAAAGGAAGAAACTGTATTAAAATCGCAATATTCAATATATAACAATAACAAACGATGAACGTAAGTCACATTTAATACCTCTTGTGATTACAGAGGTCAAAAGTGACGTGAGTATTACCAATTTAACACGTTTTCCTTTCTTAAAATATGTATGCATAGTTTTGGCACCATCTGTATTATATTTAGTTCCTCCGAATGGAGACTTGGACATGGAAATGTTAGCTTTTAACAGACCACAATTTGAGAAATGTTGGTAAACTTCACACTCCACCAAGTAAACTCCTATCTCCTTCTTGACATTGCTAAAGAGCCTTAAAACTGATGGGTGTGCAGTGAAATTGCTGAAGAGCAGGTAACCCACACAACCCTTGAACAATATAACCTTCCCTTGAAGAATAGGAAATTAAATATTTTTTACATTAAATCTTTGTTCCTATTTTTAGAAAAGCCGATGCTTTTGGAATATTTAAAATAGACGTTATCTTCAAGAAGTGGATAAACTGTGTAAGCTTTCAAATGCAAGCAGTGAATTCTAAATTATCTACAAGTTTTAATACTAGACCTGTTATTGTGGGCAGCACTCAGTGAATTAATATTAAAATGTTTCTACTGAATGTTGAAAGTCAGGGACTGAACTTTAATTCCTGCTCATGATTTAAAACTTGAATGAAAAGGGAATAAACCCGGTGGTGAAAGTGTTCTGTAGCCTTTCTGTAGATTTCCCAGAGATGCAAAAGTTCAGTATGTATGGAGCTTAATGGGAAAATATGTTTCCCTGTACCAAGGTGTTTCTTGTGTAAACACAGTTAGGGAAGAGGTATCTGAAAGAGGAAACAAAGGTCACTTTAGGCACAAGAGACCTTCAGTAAGCCAATGTGGGATTCAGGCTTCTTGAACCCCACAAGGCTTTTCTCTTTCTCTTTCTTTAAGAAGCACACGATGAAGAGGTGTCCTTGGTACCATGGGACGGGGAACGCACTGCTGATGATCCCTGAAAGTGCACAGTGTAATAAGCACGCACTTTACAAATCAGATGCCACTTAGTTTTCATAATCTGGAGGCAAATAGAATGGTTATTCCCATTTCTTTTTAGATGAATAAATAGAGGCCTAGAGCAAAAAAGTTACTAGCAAGAGATCACTGAGATTCCAGTTAACATTTCTGAACATGTCTCTATACTCTGTTGAATTCTGTTACCTCTTCGGGCTTTTTCCTTTCTTATAGTTCCCTGGATACTAAAACTTTTCAATGTGACCCACAAATTACTGTGATATCAGAAAAAACATATGTTTTTCTAAAATAGAAAAAGAAGTGAATCAAGTGTGTTATTATTAAATATTTGTTGAAAAGCATATATGTATACATATAGGTATGAAGCTTTTTTTATATGAGGCCTATTTGGGGACAGAAAAGAACCAAAAGAAATTCCTTTCCTAAAGTTACTAATATTTTATATAAGAACATGAAAAGCAACTAATAACACTACATGTTATATACATAATTAATTCTAATAAATTCTTCTAAAATTCTTCTTCCCAACTTGGGCATCAAGTTGATGCGAGTACTGACTGGCCTGTCTCATCCCCAAACCCACACAACCAGACCCTTTTAGGCCTGTTCTCAGTACTCAGGCCATTCTAGTACTATCTGACCTTGCCATTGACTGTAGAGATCGGTCCACAGTCAACCAGCAGTCTTGGATGTGACCTGTCATAACAGTGATGGTAACATCTATCTAGATGGAAAAAAGAATTCAAATTCAAATATTTTAGCATGTGGGCAGGGCACAGTGGCTCACTCCTATAATCCTAGCACTCTGGGAGGCGAGGCAGGTGGAATGCCTGAGCTCAAGAGTAATTGGTAGGACCACACCTACAGTGCATCTTACAAGGGTACGTGTGAAATTTACTAAATGCATAATATAAATGTCTTAACAAATAACTAAGAAAATACTGTGAAGGCTATGTTAACCAGTCAGCTGAAAATATTTCAAATTGTATATAAAACCAGCACATTGTACCCCACGATTGCATTAATGTACACAGCTATGATTTAATTTAAAAAAAAAAAAAAAAAGAGAGAGAACTTAAAAAAAAAAAGAGTTTGAGACCAGCTGAGAAAGAGAGAAACCCCATTTCTACTAAAGATAGAAAAACCAGCTAGACTTTGTAGTGGGTGCCTATAGTCCTAGGTACTCAGGAGGTGGAGGCAATCACTCAAGCCCAAGAATTTGAGGTTGCTATGAATTATGACTCCACAGCACTGTAGTCAGGGCAACAAACAGAGTGAGACTCTCTCAAAATTAAAAAAAAAAAAAAAATTTTTTTTGTATGTGGCCTTTCTTGAAGAATGAAATAGTGTTTTTTTGTTTTGTTTTTGTTTTTGTTTTTTAATTTTATTTAATTAGCTTCGTCTGTTTCCCTGGTTCAGTGAATTAGGATAAAATGAACATCATGAAGTGTTTTTTAACAGTTATGCAGCAGTAAAAAAAAATGGAGACTTTACCTCCTTTATGTCCTCCTTGATGGAGCTGGAAAATATTATTCTTAGTGAAGTATCTCAGGAATGGAAAAAAAAGTATCCAATGTACTCAGCACTACTGTGAAACCAATTTATAATAACTCACACTTGCATATGAAAAATGAAGCACAACTTTAGTCTGTGATGAAGGAGGGAAGGGGAGGAGGAGGGATGGGGAGGGGGTGGGAGGGATATTAGGGGATAGTAGGGGGACCCCAACTATGGAGCACATTGCAAGTACAAGTTGGTTCTATCACATGTAGAACACAAATGTCCTAATGCTATAAATGTGTAAATGAGATGAAAGCTATGCTGGTTAGTATGATGTAAGCACTCCAATTTGTACAAATAATCAACACACTGAAATGGGCATAAATGTATTTATGATCTATGTACAAAGGACTTAATAAATTAAATTTAATTTAATTTAAAAAATAAATAAAAGCCCCCTGTGTAAAAAAAAAAAAAAAAATAGAATCTTGGATGAGGGTCATGATTTTAACCAACAACAGACAGGTAGAAGAAGGAGTGATAAAGTACATTAGGTCTGATCTGAGGATCTGACGAATAGAAGCTTTTATCAGTTGTCAGTGGCTTTCTGGAAAACCGACTCAGAAGTTTATAAAGCTGTGATATATTATCTTTACAAGGTAGAAGAACACAGTGCTTTGTGGATATGCTAACTCAACTACTGAATACCCCCTGGAAGCTGGCTTTGTAAAGCTTGAATACTACATTTCTGCTTATTTTATTAATAACCACCCTCTTCTCTTTAACAACTAGAGGACCAGAAAATGCCAGGTGTCTGAGTCCAAATGAATGAGGTATCACAGTACCTTTATTTTCTCTTGGAAAATTCAGCATTGTTTACTCTTAAAAAATCAGGCTGCAGTCATCTTTTATCTAAAAATGTCAATGCACTTTCTAAACTCTGATAGTAATATCTTAATGCCTTAATAATACTAAAGGGTCTTGAAAATCTATGGCGAAAACAGGGCACCACACTACAGGATAGGGATCAGCTGCTCTTCACTTCCTCCCAGGATCTAGCCTTGTCCTTGATCTTGCCCCCTGAGCAGTGTGGGCTGTCTTCCGGGGTTCTGTGGGAGGGTCTTGACCAATGTTAAAGCATGTGGACAGTTCATTTGGGACATCCCTCTTGATATTCATCCTAGAAGTGGTCACATCTGAAGAGCAGTTGTTTTTTCTTTCCATTGTAATACAAGTACCCTGGCATATTCACTTCTTTCCACACACTAGGCCAGTGGTTCTCAACCTGTGGGTCGTGACCCACAGGAACTGTATTAAAGGGCTGCGGCATTAGGAAGGTTGAGAACCAGTGCACTAGGCTGACATTGTGCAGCTGTGCAAGGAACTCTTGCCAAGTGAAATGCAAACCATCCAGAAATCCCCAGACCTAGGAGTCCCTGCTTTGGAGAAACATTTTCAAGTTTGTTTGTTTGTTTGTTCGTTGGTTTGCATTAGCCAGTTCGGAGGATTTTTAACTCATTATTTTCTCTGTTTTTCCTTTTCTGGATCCCCTTTACCATGCATCCCCGTCTCTACAGACATGAGGACAGAAGAAATTAAAATTTAATGGCAAGCAGATAATTTTATAACTGGTTTGTTGCTCTTGCATATTGCTCAGGAAATAGGGTTAAAATTAGGGAGGCCAGATGTGGTGGCTCACACCTGTAATCTCAGCACTTTGAGAGGCCAAGGCAGGAGGATCCCTTGAGGCCATGAGTTCAAGACCAGCCTTGGTAACACAGCAAAACTCCTGTCTCTACACCAAAAAAAAAAAAAAAAAAAAAAAAAAAAAATTAGCCAGGCATGGTGGTGCACACCTATAGTCCCAGCTACTCAGGAAGCTGAGGCAGATCACTTGAGCTCAGAAGTTCGAGGTTGCTATGAGATATAATGATACCACTGCTTTCTAGCCCAGGCAACAATGGGAAACCTTGTCTTAAAGGGAAAAAAAAAAAAAAAGATTTTAAATCACTGGATAAAATATTTTGTCTTGTGATTTTGATGACAATATGCTTTCTAGCCTCCATGCTGCGGCTATGTGCCAGGGGTTGTACCGAGCAGCTGTCCCTGAGCCTGCACCTGACTGAGCTGTGCCTCTCCCCCTTAGCGCTGGGCTCAGTGCCCAGCAGCCTCTCACAGACAGCAGCGACTCATCTACGACCATTTCCGGGAGCATCAACATCAACGAGGCCCATCCAGTCCAGAACCTGCTGTTTTTGCCAAAGTTCAGGGAGGTGTTTGCCAGTTTTAAACTTGGATATTGATTCTTACCATTTTTCTAACATTTTAATCAGCAGAGGTTAGGTATTTTCATTGGATTCCTCTCTTTTAATGAACTTAGAACATCTTATTATGCCAGAAAGTGAGGAAGTGCTCAAAAGCTGATGGGCAAATGTCAAAATAACCCAGCCAACCTGAAGGGCTCTTTCTGGAAAAATCACTTTGAATATCAAAATAAATAGTAAGAATGAATTATAACCTATTAAATGGGCAATCCATAAACCCATACTGATACTAAAAAGGGGAAGACGATTGAGGAAAAAAAGGGCGAATCTCCTTTCTTACATAGAGGCAATAATGGAAACAATTTTTAAACCACCAGTTTACAACGTCAATAATCATCATTAATTAGCTGAGAATCATCAATGGAGGCTAAACCCATTGGAAGAAAGACTGCTGAGAGTAATCTGGTGGATTAATCCAGTAATCACACTTATTAGCAATGAGACAAGTGATATCAGGTGCCTCCTCCAGCCGTGCACTGAGCACGTATCATCCGGGAGAAAAGCTTCAACCCGAATTTACTCATTAAGAAATAACCAATCCCACAAAAAAAAAAAAAGAAAGAAATAATCAATTCCTGGTTGTCTAGTGTTTGGGAGTGAAAGGAGAAGAAATAAACATAAATTTATTTTTGTTTAAAAATAAAAGGGTAAAAGCATTTGCTTTGACTCTCTAAAAATGTCAATTTCATGAAGACAAAAACCAACAAAAAGATCAGGGAACTGCCCCATATTAAACTCCTTTGATCATGACTAAATTCAGTGTGGGATTCTTGTTTTGATCCTGGACTATTTTAACAAATATAAAGGACATTGCTGGAAAATTTGGAGTAATGTGTATGCATGCCAAGTGGGGGAATAGTCCTGTATCAATAGTATTATTACCAATTTCCTGAGTGTGGCGTAGGGAGAATTGTGCTTAAGTAAGAGAATGTTCTTAGTCTTAGGAAATGAGGAATCATGAATTATTTGGTGATAAATGTATCGTGATGTCTACGATCAAAATGGTTCAGAAAAAAGCAAGGATGTAGATAGAGAAAATAGAGAGAAAACACTAAACTCTTAATTACTATGTCAAAGGAAAATGTCTACAGGAGTTTATTATACTATCTTGAAACTGCTATGTAGATTTGAAATTTTTCAAAATAAAAATTTATGGAAAATAAAGTGAGGAAAGCAATTGCCTTCGGATAGAATTGAGCAAAAAGTAGGGGGCAGTGGCCGCACTGCCTTAGTTCTACATCCGGATGGTATTTACATGACTTCACTTTGTGATGATTTATTGAGCTGCTCATTTTTCTTTTGTATCATGCTGTCCAATAAGAAACCGACTTAAAACAATCTTGCTTTATGCAACTGTCTTCCAAACTTGATGACTCTTTTCACCACTGACATGCTTAGACACATGCATGTATGCACAAACATGTTCACACATACATGTTCACACACAAAAAACTGAGTGCTGCCTGCTCTGTCCCAGACACTGAGTAAAGGGAGAGTGAAAACCTGGTCCCTGTGTTTTGGTAGCTCCCTGGCCAGTGTGAGGCCACACACACAGAATGACACTAGGAGAGAGTGATCAGAATATGGGGCTGTCTACGGCCATACCACCCTGAATGTGCCAGATCTTGTCTGATCTAGGAAGCTAAGCAGGGTTGGTCCTGGTTAGTCCTTGGATGGGAGAATATGGAGCTGGGGGTGGCAAAACAGGCTTCTCTAAGGACCTGTCAACCATGGCTTTGAAGGATGAGAAGGATTTTGGAAAGAGGAAAAGTCACTGCTCTGGTTTAGTAAATTGTGTTTATAGGATCCATTAATGACTTTGAGGAAGTTCCTTGATGATGGGCCTGGGGCTGCTCACAGGTGCCCAAGCCACAGGAGTAGGAACAGCCAGACCTACGCCCTTTGGATGAAGAGATGCTGCTGTTCTATCTGGAAAAGTAACCTTCTCACAGAGCAGGTCCAGGAGGGGGGTGTTGATTTAATCAAAAAATCTCTGGGACTCTGAGAGGTTAAAATCCGGTCGTTAATGGCAGAACCAGGAGCAGAGATCAGCCACACGCCGCTTTCTCTGATGGCTGACTCTTGGGTGCCCATCTCTGCCACTTGCATGGCAGCATCTGCTTCAGCTGGCCTTGTTTTGTTTTGGTCTACAAATTTCCTGAGGGCAGAATCCATACAGTTGTCAACATACTCGTGAGTACATTTTGCAAATGCAGGTGCTCAGGGAATATGTTCAATACTCCAAACCCCTGATTTTACAGATACAGAAATGAAGCCCAGAGAACATGTGAGTTGCCCAGGGTCTTACTGTGCTTGCTAAAGGATTTAACTCTAGAAGGCAATTCTCCCTGCACACAGTCAAAGCTTCTCTCCTCTACACCACCGCTCTCCTGCCTCAGCTATTTGAACGCCACCTTCAAGAAATTGCCACCTTCAAAAACCTTTTTTCTTCACCATTATTAACTTAATTTTTAAAATTGGCTCATCATTTATTATTGAAATGAATTTCTATTCAAAGAAAACCCTATGTTCTGTTGTAAATAGTAAACTAGTAGCACATGCCTTAAATAAGAAACTACCTTGAAAAATAAACGTAATGAGGGGAGGGGCCCCTGTTACTAACTATAGCTCTAACAGCTGTTGCCCGAGATGGTTCTGAGTATAAGGTCTATTCTCTCAGTATTCAAAAAAAGAATTGGCAAGTTTTTGAGAGCTGTTAAAGGTAAGATGTCTTCTTCGGCAAAAGCCGATTTGAAAGATAAGTTTTAAAAGAATAGCTTTCCTTATAATTCAGTCTGACTTCATTCCATATCACTGTGTCCCCCTAAAATTATTACTTATACCCCCCAAAGCGATGTGTCCTATAATTGGGAAACTGTTCTCTGCCCATATGTATGTGTTAAGTCCCAGGTATGTTAAGATTTTTAACACGCAGCGAAGAGAGAGACAACAACGTTTGACAGCACATAATGAATTGTTGATGCCATTTGTAAAGTAATTTGGAGATAAAAGAAAACCACCCAGACCCTGTTCAAATCTCATCCTTGAAAAAAAGAGCAAAAAAGGTGGTCTGTGCAGCTAACTGGGGGACCAGTCTTCTCCTGGTGGCCTACTGCAGTGGGTTAGACAGGGGCAGAGGGCGTGCGAGGGCTGCTTAACCCACATCCTGCTCTATGTGTGAACTGCCGTTTGTCTCTGTAACCCAAGACTTCTTTTCTCACCGCAGATGTGTGCATAGTGAGGGCATTTTAGTGGAACCCAGACAGGTCCAAGCACTCTAATCGGAGACCAGACTCTGTCTCACCCCCACAGGAGGAAATGAGGGAAAACCAGAGCTGCTTGTCAGCAACACCCTCCTTTCAGCCTCTTGGGGAGGGGGGCAGTCAGGCTGGAGTGGTACCCATCCACTGACCACTTTGGGTGGGGCTTTGGACAAACAAGACCCAGGTTGTTCAGGAGGGAAGCTTCTTAACCCACAGATCCACAACTATCCATTAATGTATCGTTTCCCCCAAAGATACAGTTAAAGTTAAATGAAAATGCAGGTGGGTCTCTGGGCCTCACTGGGAGTGACCACCAGGCAAGGATCAGGACCACAGTGGCGGGACTGGGAGTCCACCATGCATGTGTCAAGCAAGACACACACGATCGGGGCCTCCTTGTGACGGCAGATCAGACACAACCTGCATGTGAACTTGCTGGCAGCCCTGCTTGAACTGCTAAAACCAAGACCACGAGACCAACATCTACCTATTGATAAAAGTCTACCATGTGCCAGGCATTCTGCCAAGCGTCGCAGGCACACCACCCCATTTCATCCCACAGCAACCCCTGAGGTGGGTGCTAGTGGAGTCCCTGTTTTAAAGTGGAGAAAATTGAGGAAGCTAAGCCATTTGCCTGGGGCCACCAGACAGAAAGCTGTGGGAAGGGTGCGCAAACCGAGGCAGTCACATGAGGTTCATGACTGCGGTCTCCAGTCCACGCATGTCAGGAGTGTCCTCAGCGCTCACCCGTAAGCCCTGCCTCTCCTCCATCTCTGGCTCCATCCTCTCCCCTCCAAATCTACTGTGTGTGCAGGTAAAGTCTCTGATAGCACCGAAAGTTCATTCATTTATATAACACAGACACATTAAGTATCTTTATAGGTACCAAGGACACATGAGACACAGAAGGTAAAATCAGGGAGGAGGGAGGTTGTGGTTATAAAAAACATGAAGGGGCAACACGTGGGATCTGTGCGGTGACGGAACTATTCTGAACCTTGTCTGTGTGGCGGATCCACAGGGTAACACGTGATAAACTTGTGTAGAACTAAAGGCACACACACACACACATAAATGAGTACAAATAAAACTTGGGAAACGTGACTAAGATCTATGGATTGTGTCAATGCCAACATCCTGGTTGTGATACTGTCCTATAGTTCTACAAGATGTTAGCCTCAGGGAAACCTGGAGAAAGGATACATAGGATCTCTCTGCATTTATTTCTTATAACTGCATGTTATCTATATTTTTCAATCATCTACAACATCCCAATAAAAATTTCAATTAAAAAAGAAATCAATACCATCCAGTAGGAAAATGTACACAAGGCCCATGCGGGAGGAGAGGAATGACTCAGTTGTGTACACACTTATCTTTCCCACAAGACTGTGCTAACAGTGAGGGTGGGGAGTCTGTCTTTGTGATGCCACAGCCCTGGGGGGAAAAGGGCTAAGCAGGTAGAGTTCCCTTTCACGTACCTCCTCTGACTCCTGTTCTCACCCAGACTTTAGTCCATGGTATCTGCCCCTCACACCAAAGATGTCCGCTGACGTCTTCCCTTCCCTGCATATCACCTATCAAGGGCCACCCTCATTACCATGTTACCAATTGAGACATAAAGCACAGTCATTTGGGGGTAGCAGAATTGTGGGGCAGTAGAAAGATAGCCAGCCCTGGAAAGAGAAGACTCATCCCTAGAGTGACCATTTTCAGCCTCTCTTGATGCAGGCTTCTTTCCTGGCAAAGGGAAAGAAATGGTAATTTTTTTTTTTTTTTTTTCGGTTCACATGAGTTCTGGCAGCAAAAGAATATTGGAACCTGGACCAGAAGAACTGGATCCATTTCTCAGTTCTGCTACTTACTGGCTATGTTACGATGGATAAATCATTTCACCTCTCCAATTTCTAGTGTCTACAAACAGCTATAAAAGCTGTTAACCTTTCTCCATGCGTGTGTGAAACATTTTGAGACCCCAGAACACCAAAGAAAAGCCTTGTCTAGTTCACTGCCATCTCTCCTGCTTGTGCGTGCTGCAGAGACACTCAATAAACATGCATTGAGTGGATGAATGGAAGAATTACATTGCGGACCTTGAATAAGACGTTGTTGCAACCAGTTCTTAGTATCTCTCAAGCCAAGGACCTGGAACCTTCCATAGCAGCTCCAGCCAGGATCTCTTTATGGTTCATCTTTTAACCTCCAGGTGACCCCGTTCCTAAGGTCATTTGTGAATTTCAAACTCAGATTAACATTGGTGAATTCCAAAATCGTAATACTTATTGTACTGATACCAGGTCACCCACCTGCCCCACCCCCATGTCCCTTGGAAACACCTTGCAGGGCGTGCATCACTGTCTCTAGAAGGCTGTTCTCAACATGAATCAGTTTAAGTAAATGATGACTCCTATAAGAACGACCTGGCAAATAGTCTTGTTTACTGATAACTTTCAATAGTTAAAGGAGATAAGCATGAAAGAACCCCATTTCCTTGTTGTTATCTTCATATTCCACTTGTACAAATTGGGTTTTCCAGTTGCAAACCATAGAAAGCCTCTCTGGTGAGATTAAGTAGAAGAAGAATGTGTTAAAAGCGATGACACGGTTTTCAGATTTTTGAGGAGGCCCAGAGAACCAGACTATAGAGCCAAGAGCAGTGCCCATCTCACTGTGGACAGCCCCCAGGGAGACCCTACTTCCAGACACAGACACAGCTTATTTTCCACCCCTCTGGAAACTGGAGGTCACTTTCAGAGCCTCTGCCACTCCCTTCTTTTAAAAAAACAGCCTGTTTGCCCTTCCCTACACCAGAATTGTTCTAATCTACACCTGCTTATTTGTGCCACTGGCTTTCAATTCAAAATCTTAAGTTTGAGCTTCCAATTGGTGGGCCCTGGGTCGCAAGGCCATTCTAGCTGCAAGGGAAGCTGGGAGCAGGGTTACGGCTTTTACTTTGGGAAGAACTGACAAATTGGAAAGGAAGTTCAAAGATGCAGAACCACCAAAAAGAAAAACAAAGGCATCTGCCAAGCGTGGCAAGCAGTTGTTTACCTACAATCAACAGCTTCAATAAGACACCACCAGGCTGTCGTGATCTTAATGTAAGTTCATCTTTGCCCCCCCCCCCCAAATTTGAACATATTGGAATATTCATCTGTTATTTTTGTATGCAAAGGTGAACATTTACTAAGATTTTATAGAGAAGATATCAGAGAAAACGTTTTTCCAAATTTCACTCAAAGATAATTTACAAATCATTAAAACCCTTGATTTATATTTGTGTTGCTAAAGAAATTAATATTCCTATCTAACCTTTATAATCATTTGTCGCAATTATAGAAGTAAAACCATGCATTATTCATGACATGTTCACTGTGTTTAATATCCATTTCTAGAAAAGGGAGAAAAAAAAAAAAAAAAAAAAACAGTGAAAAAAATCACCAGGCAAGAAACATCGTGATATATAGTGTTATAAGACAGGATTTGGTAAAGCTTCGTAAAGAACAAATCCTGTCACACTAAACTAGTTCAGCTCTCTAACCAAGACAAGTGTAGGATATTGAGAAGAAGCAATAAATGTGATCTATTTTTTATTTTGTTGGGGGTTGAGATTCTGTTTGCATAATGTGAACATTAGTAATGTAAAATAAAATCAGCCAGCCCACCCCGCTATTATCCAGAAGTAAGCTTCTAAGAAAAACACGAAGGTAAGATTTCTCCTAAGACATCTGGTGCTGCTGCAAAAGCCAAAGTGAAGTTTTTCAAAATACACTATATAGTGTATTTTGAAATACACTATAAAGTGCAATAAGCCAAAATTCCAATTTAACAAATAAAAACTTGGCTGTCTCTTAGATATTCCAATAAAGAGTGACTTCCATCAATGAATCCTTGCCACTCGAAGGCCTCACGGTTTTCCCAAAGGATTTAGCATAGTTTTGACCATTTCATTAGAGACTCAAACAGTAAAAAGAGAACATCTTTCATGAAGCTCCTTACCTCACCCAGGAACTAGATTCACTGGCCTGACTGACTTGCCCAATCACTTTGGCCAAGCCACAAGTTGGAATAATGTTTTTGTTTCAAAATGAGGTTGGTCATTGATTTCTCTTGAGCTGTTGGACCCCTCTCCATGCTATAAAACTACACTCCCAAGATATCGTTTTCCCTGCCGACCATTTACTACCTACTTATTTTACCATGTACAGCAAGTATGTATTTGTTGAATTGAAAAGGTGCCCACCACACAAGACCTAAGCACAAACTTCATTAGTTCAAAGAGAAAGTGCAAGACTCGCAGCATTCCAGAATGCTATGATGAAGCATCCAAAAAGCCCACAGCCCTTTTCAGGGTTAAACACTTCTTTTCAATCATCCACCTAGTGACAGAACTCTCAGTGTGTGTTGATAATTTTCAGAGTAAAAAGTAGGCTAAAGAACAGCATGAGGAATATTATATCATTTATGTAAAAAACAGCAACAAAAAAAGAATGTGTGCACAGAACATGCCTGAAGGGATTTTTCATCAAAACTAAGTATTTATCGCTGAGAGGTAGGATTTCAGATTAATGTTACTCTTTCCTGCATTGCTTTACATTTTTATAAAGCTTATACATTGTTTTTACATTCAGTAAAGACTATAGAGCTCCTTATGTTTGGGGGGGAGGGGAATTAAAACCTGGAATAATAAGGTACTCAACAAATAGTTGAATGAAAACTGACTTATGCTCCTGTTGCCATGATGCAGGATTTAGACAAATGTCGTGAATCTGTGACCGGCTGAAAGGGCTTCCTGGATGGCATAGTGCACAGCAATGCCCTAGCTTGTCCTCAGAGTAGATACCACTGACACAGTGACCACCCTGGCATCAGTCAAGGCCTTTTGAGTTTCAAAAGGCTTTGCTCTCAATGTCTCATTTGACTTTGAAAACTAGATTCACAGCTAGTCCCCCCAGCTAAATCCCCTAAATATTTGACTGGTCACCTTTAGGCCATGTCTCCAGGTTGGCGTGGTTGTTTGTTGGATGGACACATGGGTGGGTGGGCGGGTGGATGGATGAATGGATGGGGAAAGGGGTGAATTCATTGCCTTCCTTTATAGACAAGAAAACCGAGAAGCAGAGGTGAAGCAGCGAGCCTAGGGTGGTGCAGTTAGTGGGTTGGAATCACTATACTACATGATCTCATCAGCTCTCTTTTATCCTAAATGTCCCCCAAATACCTCAATATCATGAAGAGACTTGATAAGCAATAGTAACAGTCAAAATACCAAGGGCATGGATATCAACTCGACCTATCAAAACACCTCAGCCATGTGTAGGTGCAGGATCCTGAAGACCCCTATATCAGGCATAGAAAACCTGACAGTTTACCCTATTAGCTGCTGGATGCAGGTGGGTCCTGGGTGTCAGAAGGCCACTCTGTGGGCTCAAGGCAGGAGCTTCTCGCCTACTGGTGTGAATGTACTTCATTATTTTAATGAATGCAGCCATACAGGTGCATAATAGCTGGGTACAACCCTACTAAAAGTCTTCTACTACACTCAAGGGTTGCCGCCCATGGGAGAAGTTCTGCTCTCTCTTCACTCATGTCAGAGCCCCTGGAACTATTTATAAAGCCACTTAAAATGCACATCCTGGAGAATCCAATCTTCTAAAAATCACCCGGAACCTGCCTGTGGCAAGAGAGCAGGCAGACACTAGGAAAGAAAGGATAATTTGTCATGAGGGAGAGAATAAATATGAATCCCAAAAAGTACATGAGACAGCAGCACGGAATACCAGTCCTGGCATGAGCCGGCCTTCCCTGAGCACACGTGTGTGTTGAAGTACATCTAGAACTGTGGTCTCCACCCCCTGGAGCCTGGTCTTGTATGATCTGTGGCCTGGTAGGAACCCGACCCCACAGCAGGAGGTGGGTGGGGGTTAGGGGAAGCCCACTCCTCATCACTCGCATCACGCCTGAGCTCCACCTGGGATTACATACTCATGGGAGCATGAACCCTACTGAAAACAGCACGTGTGAGAGATCTAGATTGCATGTTTCTTATGAAAATCTACTCCCCACCCCCCACAACCCCTGGTCTGTGGAAAAACCGTCTTCTACGAAACTGGTCCCTGGTGCCAAAAAGCTTGGGGAACACTGTTCTAGAAGCCTGTAAGACTGCCCTGATCTCAACTGGCTGGTAGTTCAGGAAAGCCAAGGGAAAGACAGATGTAAACAACTGCCGTGGAAAGTAGAAAGTTCCAAGAAGACAAGAGCACCCTGGGAATTAGAGGAGGGAGTGTTTACTTCCATCAGAGGAAATCTGGGTCGGGGCAGCCTGGGCCTGGGTCTTCTGTAGGAATGGGTAGCATTTACACTTGGGCAGGAAGGGAAGTGTGCTCTCAGAGATCAGCATAGGACAGCCTCGAAGCAAACATGATTGTCCAGGCATTTACCAGCAAACTATGGAGAACAGACTTAGGATATACTTTACTAAAGTCGTGTTCCCCCGACACGTCCTGCTTCTCCCCTCTCTGCCTTTCCTTGTGCCGTCCACGCCTTCTGCCCGAAACATTCTCCCTCACCTCCACTGTCACCTCCACATTCAAGAATGTTATTTCCTATTCATTCCTCACTTCTCAGCTTAGAAGCATATCCTCTGAGACAACGTCCTTGATCCCTCAAAATGGATTTAGTGTCTGCCCCTACCTGCGCTCCAATGTACCTCTATCATAACACTTATAACACGGAGATTAGGATTGTCTACTTCATTATTGATTAACACCACTAATCTCCATAGTTCTCAGAGAAGGGTCTACTCTGATCCATTCTTGTGGACCCAGTGCCTAGTAAAGCATCACATTCACAACAGTGGTCAATAAACATATAATAAATAATTGAATTGAAAAATGATTCAGCAGCTCGATTCTATACTAGAACCCAATTGTGTCTTCTGTCTGAGCTCATAATTTATCTATGTAATTCTACCAAATCACTTTGCAAATGAAAAGATACGAATGTGTCCAGACCTCTTTTATCCAACCCCAAACCAAATGAAAAGCCAAGGGCTGCCATGAGCCACTCATCATGGTCCAAAGGGCAGAGTTTTGGCCCCAGCAGTAAGCAAGTCAGTGAAAGAGGCCAAAGGACACACTCCCGCCAAAGAGCATGCTTTGCAAGATCAGCGCTCCGTGACATGCTGAGAGCAGAGACTCTGCAGCAGGAGAGACAGCCACTGCAATTAAATCAGGAAAGCCCCGTTTTGAGGGGGGGAGGGGAAGCAGTTTCACCCTTTATAGTCCAGTTCAAGAAATGAAAAGAAAATCTGTTAATAGCCAAATGTTAACAATGATTAACTCCAGTGATAATAGGATTGATTATTAAAATCCTCTTAACTTCTAGATTTTCTACAATGAAGATTATTTTATTTGCTCATCAGAAGAGGAAAGTGTCTCCTAAGCGCACAATCAGGCCCCACTGTGCCTCCTAGCCCACACCTTTTCCTACTAAGCCCTAAGTCTTAGTTAGCCCGGGCTGATTTTTGAAGGGAGTCCCTCAGCTCCCAGCCCCTTGGCCACACCCAGAAGTCTTCCTGTTTAGAAAAGGAAATATGTTACTTGGCTTTGGATGGCTTCTCCATTCTTCCTCTTCCTAGTGGCTCCTCTGGGCAAGGAACCAGCAAAATCCTGGTGTCTGGCTTTATCCAGATCCTGGGCTCAGGCTTCTGAGTTTCGGAGTAATCTGGTGGGTGAGGATATTAGTAGGGGTGTGGCTGAATCAACGCTCATTGGTGTCCATGTGTTTGCAAGCATCATGTTACTCAGTGCAATCAAAGGTGCAAAAGCAAACTGCCTCACAAAGGGTACATCCATCTGCCAGGCTCCTTAACCACTCCCACCCAGTGGTATATATTTTTCCCCCTTCAACAAAAGAGCCAAAGACTAAATGCCTTTGAGACTCAAACTCATATTCTTCTAAGAATTATATGATAAGACCATCTCATGTCAAGGAAAACATCTACTAAGATCACTCAGAGTAGGGCTGGCTAATAGAACTTCCTGTGATGATGCAAATATTCTATTAACAACAATGTCTGATATGGTAGCCATCCAACCATGTAACTATTGAGCATTTAAGATGTGGCTAGAGAAACTGATTTTTAGATTAATTTAAATTTAAATAGCCACACGTAGCTAATGGCCACTGTTTTGGACACTGCAACGCACTAGCCCTAGAAAGGACCCAATAAATCATTTGGAACATTGGTTCTTAACCTTTGTAGTTGTATATCAAAGATGTAAGAAGCCCCTTCTCATGTTAACAGAATATTGGAGGTATAGTGGTTAAGAACATCATAATGACCAAAATTAGCTAAACTTCAGTGTATCTTAACTGTTTCAGAAAATCATGAAGATTGAAGTCAGGAGAAATTCCATAACATGCTTAATTGCATTTTGCCAGTTTCAGCAGAATCCTCATACACAGGTATAATAGACAACGTCTGAGATGTTATTTTGTTCAGGCTTCACAATCGTCCCAGAAGGCAGATCCCACTGGCTTAGTCAAGCCCCTGGTTTTAGAAAAGAAGACAAAAATGGAGCCCAGCAAGGGAAAAGACCTGCCCAAATCACACAGCTAAAAAATGGCCTTTTTGCCCCGACAGTCAGACCAAGGTTCCTTTTGCTTCACCACAAAGAACAAAGAGAAGAAACAGAGCTGGAAATCCACAAGGGAGAGGCAGCTGGCCACATTTAAACTGCTTCCCTGTTCTCTTCTTTCTCTTAAGAATTATAGGAAAGGGCTGAGCCTGTGGCTCAAAGGAGTAGGGCGCCGGTCCCATATGCTGGAGGTGGCGGGTTCAAACCCAGCCCCGGCCAAAAACTGCAAAAAAAAAAAAAAAAAAAAAGAATTATAGGAAATAAAAAAGCTGGCTTTTGTAAATATCAAATAAATACTTATATTATAGGAAATTAAAAAAGCTGGTTTTTGTAAATATCAAATAAATACTTATATTGATGAACAAATAATTACCTAAGTATGCCTGTGTAGAGGCTATGAGAAAAATTGAACTAACCTATCTGTATTTTGGTGAAGTTCAATAACTTCTGAGGTTTTTTTTCTGAAGCTTTTATAATTTCCCCAGTCTCTGTGTGTTTTGTTAGTATCTGTGGGTATCCTTCCAGAAACAAGCAATAAAACAAAAATTACTTACTAGAAATAAACCAGGTTTAGGAGATTCTTTCAGTGTCAGTAGACAGGACCCAGGAGAAAGAGCCAAGGCAATCTCTTAAGTTATAGTGGCCACCAAGTTCACGCGGAGGAAGAGAAGAGGTTGGTGGTTGGACCCTTCTTCCTATTTGCTCACACCACACTGCCTCCAATATTCCACACTGCGCTGTTCTTCTCAATCACTGGGGTTGGCTGGGAACATTTACTCTGCTGTTGTTAGTAGTGACAATCATGGCACCTGCTGTGGCTTAAGTAAAATGGACCTACCCACTGCCCTAGCTGAGGGGTCCACCCTGGGCAGCCACATTTGATCCAGCAGCAGTAGATTCATCTGCTGACCAGGTCTATGATGTGCTCTCATGTCAAAAAGAATCTTCCAAAAAGTAATGACGATAATTAGCTGAGCTGGGGATGTAACTTCTGTAGGAAATTTGGGTAGGGATCAAGTAAGACATCCAGTCAATGGCATGAGGACAAAGGAGCAGATGAGAAGTATAGTAGGCCACCAGGGAGAGGATGGCGGATGGAAGGAGGTGTGATGGTGGGCCACTAGGGATGAGACCTGGGACCTTTTGCATCCAGCATGGCTGCGGCTGGTTTAGCTCAAGAATCATCCGCCGGTCAGGTCTTTCACATCTCATGAAAACCTCATTCATTTTTTTCAACACAATTCCATTCAGTAGAAAGCCTTCAAATAATCTTTACCCTTCACTTGAGTTAGTTTTATTTTGTCACCAAAACATGTAAACTAAAACACTGCCCCTATTTACCTGAAATAAGAGCAACCTTTGCTGAGGTATTTGACATAAAAAACAGAGGTCTTCTAACATTTGTTTAAATGTCTTCTAGTAGGGAAAAAAAAGCAATTAAGTCAGACGGCATGCAACCAGATAGACTTAGGAGTTAGGGTTAAACATTTGAGAAATTTTAAATATTTTAAATTCCCAGCAATTGCTTTCAAAAAAAAAAAAAAAAGAATATATTCAAGGTAATGACAGTGAAGGAAAAAAAATTAATTCATAAAATTGATGTTGGGGTGAAGTAATTATGAGCTTCAGAGTCAGTCGAGGCCTTCACAGGAATTCCAGACCCTGTGATTTCCTGGACAGGGCACTGAGGTCTTGGGTGAGCCACTTAGCCCTGCAGTCAAGGTGATGCTTACGATGACAATGACGATGACAAAGATGGTGATGATGACTGTGGGGCAGGAGTCCATGAGATACCATATCTGAAATAGCTCATATACTAAACTAATTTACAGTGTTTATTATTATTAAGGAAGCAAGGTTATAATGTTGGAAATGAAAAGATTTAAGGTGAAATAATTGGAAAGTAATAGCAATTATGCACAAGGAAAACTGACAAATTTTAGACAAGCTGATATTCCCATTGGACTCCATGCGACAGTTATCCAATAAAGTGTTTGGGGGCCTTTACTTTTTAAAAGAAAGGTAATAATATTAATAATAATAGTGACAAAGAAATGATGCTAATAACAACAGCACCTATCACATATTGGGCATGTACGATGGTCCAGGTATAGTGCTGTGCTCAGCATTCCCTGCCTCAGATGCTCCAACAGTCATGTATATTACCCCCATTTTACCTGTGAAAAAAACCAAGAGTAAGAAGCTTGACCAACATTGAACAGCCAGGGATTTGAACCCAGCTCTTTCTGGCTGTGCCTTCAGCGTCTGTCTTCCTATCAGCTGAGTTTGACTAGAGTGCTGAAAATGCAGAGGCTATAAATGATCCTTGGAGATTGCCGCATCTAGGCCCTCTTTCTAAGGATTAGGAAACAGAGGGCCAGAGCAGGGAAACGGATTGTCCAGGGGCACACAGCTAGTTACGAGTGAGATAAAGTCCTCAAACTCAGGGTTCCCGACTCCTGGAGCAGTAACCTGCCATCGACATCTCTGGCATGTAGCTGTTTTGAACTTGCACGCTCTCGTACAAACAGGTTGTTGGTTTTGTTCCTGAGAATTGTAGGGCATGTTTATTCTTCTTGAGGGAACAGCTGGCACACGCTCTGTGAAGTCCACTCACACCCCAGGTTTATGGTGGGCTTGCCTCTGGCTTCTATTAGCAGCCGGGGATCTGTTTGGCATGGAGTGAGCAAACAAGGGTGTGCACTGAAACTCAACCCCTGGATTTTTGTTTACAAGCAGCTTCTAGCATGAATATCATATTGTACTCACCAAGATTAGAGCTGGGATGACAGATTAATATGCCCACACAGCCGGCCTTTAGAGAATGCTCACCGCATACCAGGATCCTTTAATTCTCACTATTAAAATGCAAGTTAATGGATTAAACCCATTTAACAGATGAGGAAACTGAGACCCAGGGACATCAGAAAACTTGTCAATTAAAAAAGCCTAAAAACTACTGGAGGCAGACTGCCTCCTTTGTCCCCCAGTATGTTTGATGTGGAAGCTGACGTTTGTAACCACGGCATACACCTGCATAACACTTAGAGTTTCGCACCTATGGGGGTCTGGGGTGGACAGAAAGTGAAAGTGAAGTCTCTGCCTTCAGGAAGTACAGGGTGTAACATGGTGCACAGCATGATTCATTATATTCTTAACACTTGCTATCTGAGAGAGAGCAACACAGACTGTTTTTTTAAGTCAGGCTCTGTCCTAAGAGATTTATGAGAATCATCTTCAATTTATCAACATGGCTATCTAGTAAATTTTTATGAGAAAACTGAGACTGAAACTTTTCGTTGTTAGTATTAGAATCTGGATTCAAGCCCAGATGGTTAATACCAGGGTCATAGTCACTGTGATCAAGGTTAAAAAGAAAAGAAAATCAAATACTAGGGGGATTCAAAGGTAGAAGCCTTTGAGAGTGAAAGCCTGGGGGTGGCACCTGTGGCTCAAAGGAGTAGGGCACTGACCCCATATACCAGAGGTAGTAGGTTCAAATCCAGCCCTGGCCAAAAACTGCAAAAAAAAAAAAAAAAAAAAAAAATCCTAAATTAAAATATTCAACCTTATTTAAATACTTATTACTTCAAATTGGATGATCATTAATTTTAGTTTTTTTAATTGAATTCTATACTTTAGTAAAATTTGCTTAGTTTTAATAATATTAAATGTAATTTAATGTAATGTCCTTTTTTGGTTCTGGAATCCACCCAGGGCACATTTAGCATCATATCCTCTCAGTTTCCTCTCGGCTGTGACAGTGTCTCAGATTTTAGTTTTGTTTTTGTGACATTGACAATTTTTTGATGACCTTAAAGATTTTATAAGAAAAATCTATTCAAATATCTATGAAAATTTTTATATTTATTTTAAATCACATTTTGATGAAAATACTGTACATTTGATTGTGTTGTATGTGTTTAATCCTTTAGATCAGGCATGTTCCCACTACAGCCCACAGAACAAATGCAGCCTCCTGAAAGTTTCTTCTAATAAAAGCGTATGGCACAGAATTGATCAATTCTCTTACATCTTATCTGTAACCACTTTTTTGCTTCAACAGCCAAGCTGAGTAGTCACAACAGAGACAAATGTCCTACAAAGCCTAAAATATTTCTTTGGTGATCCTTTCACAGAAAAATTTTGCCAACGCCTGCTTTTCTGTTGATGGAACACTAATTATGTGAAAATTCTGATTGTATCAATCAAGTGCATGTGGAGATGAAGTCTAGAGAACTCAGCATTATTGGGTAAATAAATACCATGGTGAATTATACAATCTTACATTGATTATTCACCCAAACAAGAGCGGGCCATCCACAGAACACCTAGGCATGCAAAATCATCACTAAATTTAGCTCTCTTTAAAAAAGTAAAAAAAAAAATAAAAAATGAATTTACCTCTCCTTGCTACTGTGCCAACTTTCACTTCTATAAAAATAATGGCTTCACACATATATTTTGCTAGTATGATTATAAAGGCAAACATGTCGAGGTAGGAAGATATGGCACTTTCCTGAACACTTCACAGCCTGATTTAGCACTTTATATGTTTAGGCAGGTAGGATTCAGGTCTGCATTTGTTGACTGACCCCAGAACCTGCAAGCTATAGGCAGGGCCAGCACTTTCCATATAGACCTATGAGGGGAACAGAATTGGCCCCATTTTACAGATGAAGAACTCAGACAGTCTGCAACGGAGAGAACAGGGTTTACAGCAGGGGATGACATGATCTGACTCACATTTGGCAAGGAATATTCTGGTTGATGTCTGAATGGGAATAAGAACAAAAGCAAGGGGCTGACCACAGACTGTCGGCCTCCAAAGCCCAGTCCTGCTTCCTACTCACTGTGTGACCTTGAACAAGTTCCTCACCCACACCACACCTCAGGTTCCTCATCTGTTAGTTATTTTCAAATAATGTCCCATTCAGAGGTTCCAGGTGGACATGATGTTTGGAGGAAAAATTCAACCCACAACAACAGATCTCCAGGAAGCAGGTGGGGGTGTCTGCAGTGTTTGGGGGAGCAGAGAGGACCTAGGGAGGAGGGAGACAGTAAGACCCAACAGGGCAGGGGCTCCCCCAGCTGCCTCCCTGCAGGGCCAGCCATTCCTGGCACTAACCTTTGGGGTTTCCTTACATTCTGCCCACGTATTTATAAATAGTCCCTTTTCTAAATATTTCTTTCCCTTTGAGCCTGCTGTCTGTTTCCTGCTGAGACCCGACCTCACACACATTGTTAGTAGCAGCACTGAGGATCCTCTGGCCCAGAAAAGCTGGAGCAAACGGCTGTGAAAGGATCCTAGAACCTTTTGCAAAGCCAGAACAGCCCACACTGCGGATGAGAGCAGGTCTGCAGCTGCCCTTCCCTTCTCTCCATCCTTCCTCTGCTACTGCCCCAGCCATGGGGAGGGCTCTTTGGACAAAAGTCCTCTGTAGACCCCAGATCTGCCCCTTAGCAGCTTTCTGGTCAGGACCAAGCTGCTTTCTGCCTCAGTTCCCTTAATCTGGCCAACACGGAGAATCGCACCTCCATCCCAAGATTCGAGGGCTATTTAGACAGATGATATGTCACACCCAGCCCAGGGCACATCCTTATACAACCCACGAGCAGCACGCATGTGGCATTCTTTGTGGACACCACCAAGGAAGAGGGTGGGTGCCCAGGCAGTGGTGGCATCACAGCACGTCCCAGATGCATGAGTTGGTGTCATCTCCAACTCACACATCTCTTACTGCCCACTTCTGCGAGAGTCCCCAAGGGCATGCACTAGTCTTCTCCAGTCCACTATGTCACAAGAGCTCAATAAGTGTGAAAAAATGCTTAGTGCATGCTATGGTCTGAATGTGTCACATGCTGAAACTTAATCACCGCCATGGTAGCATGAGGAATGCCAAGAGGTGATGCCTTTCAAAGTTGCTATGTCATGAGGGCAGAGCCCCCATGCATGGGATTAATTACCTTAAGAAAGAGATGCAAGGGAGCTATCTGTCCTTTCTTGTCCTTCTGGCCCTTCCATCGTGTGAAGACACAATGTCCACACACACCCCCAGAGGAGGCAGCAAGAAGGGGCCACCTCAAAAGCAGAGGCTGGACTCTTACCAGACACCAAACAGACCAGCACCTTGATCTTGGGCTTTTCAGCCTCCATAACTGTGAAGGTAACTGCTGCTTATAAATTCTACAGGCTGTATTGTCTTGTTACAGTGGCAGGAGTGGACTAATACGGTACATAAGAAGACCTAAAGACCTACATAAACAGGTCCCAGACCTCCCTTTTTTTTCACCTTTTGTGCACCTCCCTAAACAAGCACCCATGAGTGCTTACTGTGCACACAGGCCCTGTTAACTGCCAGAGACTACTTAAAAATGGTGACTCGCTCCCAGCTGATTCCCTGGCCAATAATTAATGCTGGATTGCTCCAGGCTGCGACACGGCTGCATGACAATGGTGATCACCCTCACTTCCTTCCTCAGAGGCAGCTGCCAAAGCTGGATTCAGTTCAACTTGCCTGAAGCAACTCCTCCTCCCAGCAGACCCTGGGCGAGACCTGGCAAGGCCATGGGAAGCTGCACTTTCTGGCCCCTCTGGCGGGAGAGCAGCTCCCTGGCTTCTTCCAAGGCTCACGCCTTCTCATTACTCAGATATCAGCTCATCTGTCTCTTTAGCTCTTTAAGTTTTTTGTTGTGTCTGTTTTTTAATAGACTTGATGTTTTTAGAGCAGTTTTAGGTTCACAGCAAACTTGAGAAGAAGTTACAGATAGTGCCCATCCACCCCTCTCCCCACACATGCCCCCAGAGAGTGGTACATTTGTCACAGTGAGTCCACACTGTCACCTAGAGCGCACAGTTGCCCCGGGTTCGCTCCATTCTGTAGGTTTGCACAAACACCTAATTGCATGACCCACCGCTACAGTATCACAGAGAATTGCTTCATTGCCCTAAAAATCCTCCATGCTCTGCCTATTCTCAAACATTTTTTTGGAAAGACTTTTTTAAATCACCCTCCCTAAAAGAGCCCTCTTGTCATTCCCTGCCCCAGCCCGCAGGGCTAGTTCAGCAGGGACCTAGGATATGGAGCTGAGAGAGTGAAAAAAGGGAACAAGAGGCACGAAGAATGGGGAGCAAGACAGGATTCTGATCAAACTCCCAAAAACTTTATTTTTTGACAGCTATATAAACACAAGCAGAGGGGGTGCTCAGAGGTATGAGAGGGTGAGGAATTCCAGGAGCAGGTGTGGTAATCCAATTGTCAGGATGTTCGTTTCACCTAGGGCAGTAACTTTCCAAGCACTTGACTTAAGCGATAAGTTTCCAAGGTGAGCTTACTCTTAAGTATTGGCTCCCGGCATCTCCTCCCTTTCTATATTGTTTGAGTGAGGTGGCATTGATGGGAATGAGGAATGAACGTCTCATCTATTGATGAGTGGGCATTGACCTATGGGGGGAAGTATTGACCTGATTCCTCCCACAGGGTTCCGAGTCCCCGCATTTTAAGTGGCTCTTGGTGTCTTTTGGGGAGGAGAGGCAGAGCCTTTTCATGGAGCAGTCCTTTGGAGGACGAGTCAAATATTGACACCAACCTCTATGCAAATCAGGTTTGCTTCCAAGGGGACTCAGAGTGGACGA
>CAUYPK010093769.1:0-18710 GCA_963574355.1 Loris lydekkerianus | reverse complement strand
CTATGAATGTAATCCACCATGCAGCCTCTCCATATCCTGTCTTAGGTTGTCCCCGCTTTGGGAATCTTACCCGTCATTGGTGCTATAGAGGGCGATGAAGAATAATAGATTCTTGGTTAATGAGCCGGTGATATCGGACCTTGACCTGATTTATCTGCCTCTAACCTTTTTTAAGGATACAGGGCCCAAAGGTGAAGGGTAAATAAGGGTAGCAGGGGAAGAAGGTAGGGTAAAAAACCGTGTAGTTCCGTCCACAGGGGATTTTCTAAAATTCCTTTTCTTCTCTTTTCTAGATCTTCTTGGAGTGTTTTGATCTTGTTTTGCACGATCTCAGATCTGTTGGCATAAAAATAGCACTTCTCCTGCAAAAATAAACAGATGCCTCCCTTTTGGGCAGTTAATAGGTCTAATCCCCTTCTTGTTGGGACAAGTATTTAAGGTCTCTAGTGTTTTAGTTTTCTGGTTATGATACCTACCAGTAAATACTATTGTTAAAAAACAGTTTAGAGAACATGGTAAGAAGTCAATGGCAAGCTGGGCCTTATGGCTAATGCCTGTAATCACAGCACTTTGGTAGGAGAAGCAGCCTGACTAAGAGTGAGACTCTGTCTCTATAAAAAATACAAAGATTAGCTGCACATAGTGGCACAGCCTGCAGTCTCAGCCACCTGGGAAGCTGAGTCAGGAAGATTACTTCAGCCCAGGAGTTTGAGGCTACTGTGAGCCATGATGACACCACTACACTCCAGTCAGGCAACAAAGTAAGACCTTGTCTCAATAATAAATAAATAAATAAAACAAAATATCCTGTATTTGTGAACTAAATTTGAGAAAAGTTTGACGTCATGCAGCAATAGAATGTCTATTCTGGTTTCCACAAAATGTGGACTCTTCTCTTATGCTGTTTCTTTTCTCAGTGGTAAGATTTGCAGAGAGGTGTTAATGCATGCTCACTATCAGTATGAGGTTTCTATGGATAAGGAACTACAAGTAGACAGAGTTGTGAAGTCCACCTTAGTATGATTTAGAAATGGGTCTCATGTTTGGACAACTTAGTCTTGGCTTGTTCTGTTTATTCAGCCAGGTTGTTTCCTGCACAAATCCTTCCTTCCTTTCCTTGCCTGGTGAAATCATTGTTTTCTCTTCACATTACTTCCCACTGCTCCAGCTTGAAGTGCCACCACCTACAGCTTGTGTTTGCTTTACTTTCAGGCCAACTATCTCTCCCATCCTGGTCATCCAAAGGAACCAGTTCTTCTAAATCACTTGATTTTTCAAATCATCCTTTCCATAATGAATCACGACATTTCATTAGACTATAGGATTTATAGCATATTCTCACCTTTACAGAAATAACTTGTTCTTAATTAGGTATGATCTGATGGAAAGAGAATTTGTATGCTGAGTAACTACAGTTATTCTCAGCGTGCCCTTTCACTTCCCATGTTTGCGTCATCAGGAAAATGAAGTAGGACATGGTCAGGTGTTCTCAGTTCTGGGTGCCTATTAGAAGCATCTGCAGAACTTTAAAAAAAGACTACTGCTTGACCACATCCAACAAGTGAAAACAGATTCCCGTAGCATGAGGTTTTATTCAAAGATCAGCTAGGATTTTAAAGCATGGAATCAATGATGTCCAGGGGTCTTTCCAACTTTATGATTCCCTTATTTTTATACTTACTGGTAGACTCTTTCTCCTCCCTAATCTTTATAGACACTAAGGGAGAAGGAATTTTATTTATTTATTTATTTATTTATTTTTAGATACAGAATCTGACTCTGTCACCCTGTCTGGTGTGCATTGGCACAAACACAGCCCACTGTAGCCTCAAATTCCTGGACTCTGGTGACCTCCCTGCCTCCACCTCTCACAACACTGGGATCACAGTGGTGTGCCATCACACCCAGTTCCATAATGTTTTTAATGCCTCCATATGCCAAATATTACACACAATTAAGTTGCCTTCCACGGTGTCTTCACTGAGGGAGATAGTTAAGAAAATCAGTGATTCCAAGTAGACCTGAGATGAATGGAAGCAAGAGAAGGGCTATAGGTGTCAGGTGGGGGACGAGGGGAAGTTCTTCACCATCCTTTTTTCTAACCTGTAGGCACTGTATGAATATCTGGAGAAAAAATATGTGACAGTTGGAGGGTGGGATGGCAGGGAAGATGTTGATGTCTTCTGGGAGGTACAAGGAGTTCAATGTAATATGAATAGTTAAGAACAACAAGGTACAGAGATGATGAGGGGACATATTATGAGGGGTCTTATTTGAACTTTGATAATCTCTTCTCACTTTCATGTATCTTAACAAAGTCATTCAATGTCTCTTCTTTTACAAAGATCACTATGACATTAATTAGATATTTTCAGAAATGTATGGTATTATATCTAGATAAATTGAAACAGCAATGAACTTTTGGGGAGAGAAAAATAATTCAAAACACACTTGTAACAAATTCCTAGTTTGGTGAAACTTCCATTCACTGTGTGATATTTTTAAAAATTAGTATTCATTTTTTTATCCAACATCATTATCCTAAAGTTTAACTTATTATCTCAAATTATAATTCCTCATTTCCTATTTTAGTAACTACTTGGCTAAGTTTGTTTTCTTCACTTTCCTCTTAGAAAAAGTATGTTTTCCTGCATGTGTATATTTCAACGTAAAATGAATAGTGCCTAACCGTGATGCATACTATCTGCCTTCTTCATTACTCTCTAATCTCTCTCTCTCATCTTCTTTAGCAGGAAGAAAATAAATCTATGGAAACTTTTCCTTCACTCATTAAACTCAAATTTATTTCTGTCTACCCTGGAATTTGTGTTATTTGATGTATTTTAATTTTTAAACCAAATAGCTCAGTTATTATGTATTTTTTAAATTATTTTCCCTTTTTGGCTATGTACATGATAGTAATATAAATAATGGTTAGGATATTTAGCCACACTAACCAGAAAAAACTTAAAGACTAGAAAAATAAAAGGACTAATATTGCTACTTACACTAAAGTATCAACATGTTCAATAAGTAGACTTGTACAGTTTTAGTGTTAGAAATGACTTATATATCAACACAACAGAATAAAAACACCTAAAATGTGTAGGTTTACTTAAGTATTCTGAAAATAATATTGGGACCTCCTCCCTTGTTCTGATTTCCATTTGCCTGAAATGCTGTTTTCCATAGCTTTACTCTGAGTCTTGATTTGTCCACCAAGAGTAGGTTTGCTTCTAGGAGATGACATATGGATGGCTTGTGCTTTTCTATCCAATAGGCCAGTTCATCCCTCTTTAATCCAGAATTCAAGCAATTAACTAACATTTAATGAGTGAATTAGTAAATATAGAGTTCATCTTCTTTTGTAAAAGATTGTCATTTACTTTTATACTTTGCATCATTATAGGATCTAGGTTTTGTCCTTTAGTTTTGGGATGTTTATTTGCTGATGGTTCATTGGGATGACCAGTGTAGAGAGTCTAAGTACTTCCTGTAGAGCTGGTCTTGTAGCATATTTCCTCAATGTTTGTATATCAGCAAAGGATTTGATGTCTCCATTGATTTTGAAGTTTATTTTAACAGGATACAGACTTATGGGCTGAAAATTGCACTGCATGGTATTGGCACAAAAACAGAGATATAGACATTTGTAACTGAATAGAAAACCAAGGGATGAAACCAGTCTCTTATAGCCATCTGATGTTTGATAAACTAAACAAAAGAATATACTAGGGAAAAGAATCCCTATTCAATAAATGGTGCTGAGAGAACTGGATAACCATGTACATAAAACTGGAACTGGACCTGCACCTTTCACCACTTACAAAAATTGTCTCAAGATGGATAAAAGATTTAAATCTAAGGCAAGAAACAATAAAAATTCTGGGAGAAAGTGTGGAACAAATTTTGAGTATGTCCACCTGGGGAAAGATTTTATGAAGAAGACTTCCGTGACAATTGCAACAAAAACAAAAATAAGCAAATAGGACTTAATTAAACTGAAAAGCTTCTACCCAGATAAGGACACAACAACCAAAGCAAATAGACAACCTCCAAAGTAGGAAAAGGTATTTGCATGTTACAAACCTGACAAAGGTTCAACAACTAGGATCTATAGAGAACTCAAATTAATCAATAAAAAAGAGGAAATAATCCTATCTAGCACAGGGCAAGGGATATGAACAGAACCTTCTCTGGGGATGACAGATGAATGGATGACAAACATGAAAAAAATACTTATCATTCCTCATCATTAGAGAAATACAAATCAAAACCACTCTGAGATATCACCTAACCCCAGTAAGATTAGTCCACATCATCAAATCCTAGAGAGGGAAACACTTTTACACTCTTGGTGGGACTTCAAACTAAGACAACCTCTTTGGAAAATAGTATGGAAAATCCTCAAAGAACTCAAATTACACCTTTCATTTGACCTCATAATCCCTCTACTAATCATCTACCCAGAACAAAAAAAATCATTTTATCATAGAGACACTTGCACTAGATTGTTTATTGTAGTTCATTTTACAACCACCAAGATGTGGAAACAACCTAAATTCCCATCAACAATGGATTAACAATCTGTGGTATATGTATACTATGGAATACTATTCAGCCATAAAAAGATGGTGACTTTACATCTTTTGTATTAACCTGGATATAGCTGAAAAACATTCTTCTAAGTAAAATATCACAAGAATGGAAAAGCAAACATCCAATGTACTCAATACTAATATGAAGCCAGTAGACTATCTAATTCATGACCAAAGAAGAGAAAAAATTATTTCAATTCAAGTTGGGAGTAGCAGGAATGATGTAGGAGGAGAAAGGAGGGTTGAATGTGCTCCTACTTAATGGGCACAATGTAGAGTTGTATGGCACATCTTTGGGTGAAGGGCACAACTACAAGAGGAGCTTTACCTTACAAATGAAAATATTGTGACCTGGTTGTTGTGCCCTCACGTTAATCTGAAATTTAAAAAAATAGCCAACTTCTGAAGAGGGAATATAACAACTTTAAGTTTATGTGGGTAGGGAAAGAAACAAGAAGTGATAATGGAAGCAAAAGGTTAGTAAAGAATGTTCTGGATCTCTTCAGTGAATGATCATAGCCCAGATTTAAGGAAAATTAAATCACTCACTAGGTTTAGGAAATTCCTTACGCTGTACACAAATAACTTGCCTCCTGCTCACAAGATGTAGGTTTGAGATTTTCTTTGTGCCCATACTAATCATGGAACCTAGACTACAGGTGACCTGGTGACCCCATTCTTTGAATCAGAAGATGGGGAATGGTAATTGGAAAGAAAAAAAGTTAAGGACACTCTCACAGACATAGGAATTCTCAATTAGGTAAGAAGCACAGTGACATGCTGACAAATAGGTCTGATTAGGCCTATCATTAAAATCAGGAATTAGTGCATGAAGACCTTGAGAAAAGAGAATATGTATGGACAATCACTCTCAGTAGAAGGAATTCTGCTTGAAACCCAGGTGGACAGGTAGAGACCAGCTGCATCTTAGTAAGTAGCAGCTCTTGCTGGAACAGGAGAGATGAATCACTATCATCAAGACTCAATAGCGACGCAGAGGCACATGTTATGGACTGAACTATATTGTGACAGAATTCTTATGTGGAAACTGTAAATCCTATTGTAACTCTATTTGGAGATAAAGCCTTTTATGAGGTAATTAAGGTTTCTGTGTGTCAGAGAGAGAAAGAGACAGAGAGAGTTTGTATGTGTGCGTGTGTGTGTGTGAGAGAGAAAGCAGAGAAAGCCATATGAGGGCACAGTGGGTAGTTGTCTATAATCCAAAAAGTGTAGCCTCACTAGAAACCAACTCTGATGGTACTTCAATTATGGATTTGTAGGTCCAGCCCTGTTAGAAATTAAACTTCTGTTGTTTTAGCCAACCAGTTTGTGGTGTTTTGTGTGGCGCCTCTAGGAGACTAATATACCTCACCTCTAAAAAAAAAAAAAAAGCCCCAATTTTCCCTGTACCTTATTTTGGAAAATTTTCTTATTAGATACTGAAAGAGAATACAGAGAATTTGGTGACATTATAAATCTCATATGAAGTATGAAAGGAAGAAAGTGGAAGTCTGAATTTGAACTTTGAATTGATTAAATTATTTATACAAACCAGTCTGATTTCAACCTACAGAGATTCTTTAAATTGTAGGTTATCAATTTAAACCCTGCCACCCAATTTTTAAAACATGTGCAAAAGAGAAGCAACAGAATGAAAACATGCAAGTTCCATAGATTTACCTAGATGATAGTAACCATCTGCAGTAGAAATTTGGCATTAACTTATTACTTTGTGACAATAACTATTTTTGTGACTGTATGTGTTATACTTCAGTATAAGCATTAAATATGTGCTTCCTCTTAATCTCTCCCCATTATTGAGACTGACTTCTATATAAACAATTTATGTTAAATTTGTGGTGTAATACCAAATTAGAGATCAATGTAATGGATCCCAATCTTTTCATTCATTCTTATCAAGAATTATGTTATAAATATTATCACATAATAAATAGAATGGTGTTCTCTAGCACCATCTAGCTTACTTTTTGAGCAATTCACAGCAATAAAATTTAACTCTTTATTCCAACTGGATAATAATGTCATAGTATAGCTATAAAGGTCTATAAAAATCGGTCAAAATGATTAACAATATTAATGCCATTTAAAATTACTATATGTATACTGTTGCTATCTCACAAGGTTAAGGAATGTGTTATCGCTGTCACCACGTCTTAAGAAATCATTTTCTTTGCGCTAATTACCAAAGATACTTAATTTAAAACTGTGGAAACATTCCATTTAAATACCCTTCCATTGCTGATAATCATTAGAAGTAATGTATTTTTTATTAATAAAGACTGAGACACTCTATAAAAATAACTCTTAAAGTTCATCATCTTCTATCATAAAACGCACATCATTGACATTGCCCAGATAGAAACAGGGAAGCCACAAAGGGAGTAGGAAATCCAAATTTAATTTGATAGCCTACAATTAATTTGTAAACATATAATCATAGGAAAAGAACATCCAATTTTTGCCAAATATCTTCTAGAAGAGAATATTTTCAGAAATTTCAGGTTGTTATACACTTGAATATGCCCTATTAGCTTGCATTTATGTGACTCAATTTATTTCATTTTTGGTTAGCACTCTTGATTTTATAATACCTGCATGCTGCTATATTATCATCTAGTCTCAACTTGTTTCTAGCCTAGAAAATCTATTTAGGAGAAATAAATAAAAAGAACTCTAATAAATACTTGTGTAATGTTATAATAAACAGAACTCTAATAAATGCTAATATAATGTTATGGTAACACTTGAATGTTAGCTAAAAAAAATTGAAGTAAATGTGATTTTTTAAAACACCTAAGATTTTAAGAAGCTAATAATATGACAAATCAAAAATTATTCAAATATTACATATACAATATCATGAGCATATAATTTTGCTGCGTTATTTTAAGTGAATGCAATAAAATATATCTAAAATAATTCACTGGTGTCAGACGTTATATACTATTTTGTTAAAATGAGTACATTTTTCTATTTTCTTTTTGGAAAAACATTTCTTGCAGATATGGCTGCCATGAGTTAAATGAAACTTAGAATGAAATTTAATGAAATTTGTCTCCCTATTTAAATTATATAATTTTTGAATATTAGAATAATTACTCATCAAATTTATTTATTCATTCTGTTATCCAACAAATAATTACTGAATGAACATTATTTGTCAGCTACTGTTTTACATGACAGGAACTCATAAGTACTTAATGCAATTAAAAGGCTAAATGTGATACCCTTTAAGAGCTTATAAGGAAATGCTGGAATACAGATAAATTGTGTGTTGTGTGCATCATATGTGAGATAGGGCTAAATTCTGCATAGGAAATTGAATTAAGTGATGTAACAGTAAATTTCTTTTTTCCCTAGATTGAACAGGCAGAAAGATAATATTTAAACAGAAATTTGAAGGTTATACATTTAATCATAGAGAAAGGAAAAAGGAAGTATATTCCAGGAGGTCAGAACACCCATTTTAAAGGCTCATAAGTGACTATGAGATCTCATATTTGAAAAATTAAAAAGTACAGTATGGGTTCAGCTTAGTAGCTAAGATAATGAATGAAAGGGTATGAGATTGAAGCCAGATCACATAAGGTTTTCATAAGCCAAGGTAAGGAGTTTCTACCATTCCTCTCTCCATCAGCCCTTCCTCCTTTTTCCCCCCCTTTCTTCCTTCCCTGTTTTTTTATTACCTTAATCTCTGAGAGAATTGGCAGTGGCTTTTAATAGAGAGGTAAGACATGTGTAAGTATGTGGACAGAGTCCATCACAGGCATGTTTGGAGATAGAAGCTAGATGGATGCTGGTGTTCTGTTCTTACAAAACTGAGGGACTGTTAAGAAGTGCAATTTAAGTAAAGGCAGAATCAATATTTCTGTTTTGTCTTTTTCTGTTTCAAGATGTTTGTCTTGTTGGAACTTCAAGTAGATTATTTCTGATAGAAGTCTAATATGTGAAACAGCAATCATTTTAGAAATTGAAGCTTTGGAATCATCTGCATATTAATAGAATTTATTCTCTAGAAACAAGCATATAGCCTTCTTAAAATAGTTTCAGTCATGGGTATTATGAGAGATGGAAAAGAGAAAATTCTAGTTTTCCTTTTATATTTTCATTTAAAAATTACATATTTGTTATTGGACATTTAAAGAAAAATAAGAGCAAAAGACAATAGTTACTTTGTGAATGAACATAATAATTAATATTTTGGTATGTATAGATTTTTAATGAAGACAAAAATTATAAAAATGAGAATTTTATTGGAGAACATGATTGCAGCTAAAATATCACCAACCAATTTTTTTCTTTATTTTGGAACTTATTTGTCTCTAATCTAACACTAGCACTATTAAAGAACAAGTCCATACAACATTCATTATTTTAAAAATTATTTTTCCCCATGCTACATTTTCGAGGATTTTAGACTCAACAGCCCAACAGATGATATAAGCAGAAGTGAGATGTAGCAGTAGTTGGTAGTGTTTAGCAAAGAGGGAGGTTTTAGGAAAAGGAAAATACAGTAAAAAATACCCAAACTGCTGCCGGCACCCAGACACTGAGCATTTCTCTGCAAGCTACTCTTCTATTACTTAATTTAATTTACAATATTTTGCTGACAGCCAAGTTTCCATGTCTCCCTTCACTATCATTTTAGTATCTGCCTTTTTCATTCCTTGATAACTGTCAATAAGAATAAAAAGTCTAATTTGGACAAAAGCTGTGTTTTTTACTCCATGTTCTGCCAATGTGAATGCCAAATATTGTTCCTTTAATTGTCTCAGCTAGGGAGCTAAGACTGCATAAAGCAGCTGGTGGCAAGTAAGCACACAGCAAACAGGTAGGGCAGACTCCCCTGCAAAAAGGGATGCTGTACTAAGAATCTTTTTCAGTTAGGACTTCTTCCCTCCGGAGGAAACCAGTATAACTGGGTCTGTTAAAATTCATTTACTACATACAACCACCTTCCGGATGGTAGCCTCTGACACCAGAAAGTGCCTGAGGCAGAGTTGTGGCTGTAAAGATGTACATATAAATGTGATATGGTAAGGACTTTTTTATTTTTTGTGAGCAACTGTGAAAGCTTTTAGGAAATGAAGATAGAAACTATGCTCTTCACACTCAGTGGTGATGCTATTATGCTTAGCAGTTAACTGAAAAATCAAGACGGTGTTTTGCTCATTTGTACAGATGTTGAAGATGTATCTTAGGCCTTTATTGTTCTATGAAGGTGCAACATGCTTCTTAAGACAAAATGCTATAAAATTTTGTATTTTCTTCATTATGCAAGCTTTAGTTTTGAGGAGGCTTCTGTATCTAGAGCTATGAATTTAGATCAATTTAAAGTTTAGATAGAATATAAAGCCATTTTTGGTTTATCTATTATCCTTATCCTCATATTGCACAGTTAGAAAATAATGTCAACCTCAGCAAATACAGCCAACTAATCATCAAAAAGCAAGAAAGTGCAATGGGGAAAGGATAATCTTGTCAACAAATATTGATAGATATCCTCACGCAAAAGGATGAAACTGGACATTTATCATATACCAAAAAAACTCACCTAAAAATGGATTAACGTCATGAACTAGTACACTAAAGATGTGAAACTATAAACTCCTAACATAGGAAAAAATATTCTTAATACTGGCCTTAACAACGACTTTTGTCTATCATGCTAAAAGCTCAGGCAATAAAACCAAACATTAAAGAGTAGGACTACATCAAACTAAAATTTTATGCACCACAAAGGAAAGAAAATAAATAATTCCATTTAAAAATGAATTAAGAAGCTAGGCACGGAGCTGGATACAATAGCTTACTTGCACCTATAGTCCCACCTACACAGGAGGCTAATATAGGAGGGTTTTTTGAGCCCAGGAGTTAGTTCAAGGACGGCCTGGGAAATATAGTGAGTCCTTATTTCTAAAAAGCAAACAAACAACAACAACAACAACAAAAAAAAAAAAAAAAACCTGGGCAAGGTTTTGAACAGACAATTTTCCAAAGAAAATACAAAAGTAGGCAACAGATATATGATAAAGTGCTCAAAATTACTAATCATCAGGCAAATCAAATAAAAATAATAACTCTTACAGCTGCATAGATGACTATTATCACAAAGACACGAAATAAAAGTTAGTAAAGGCATAGAAAAAAAAAAAAAGAAAGAAAGAAAGAAAGAAAGAAAGAAAGAAAGAAAGAAAGAAAGAAAGAAAAGCCTTGTACACTATTCTTGGGAATGTAAGTCGGTACAGTCATTATGAAAAACTATAAAGGGTTCCTTAAAAAACTAAAAATAGGACCGCGATCAGCGCCACTAGACCTCTGTAAGAGCTGCACCACCACACCTGACCCACGACACACGCCTGCCGGGCCTCTGCACACCCTGACCAGGAGCTGCGGGAGCCAAGCAACCATGCGTCCTCCCTGACTCCACACCGGCCTACTGGTCTGGCCAGGGACTCTGGTAGCCACATGCTCTCTGGAGCCCACCCTGCCTCTGTGCGGAGCCCTTCTCCTGCCCAGGGACTGCTGGAGCTTTGGGCTCTCTGTGCAAAGTCACTGGGGGCCAGGGACTCCAAGAACCATGTGCACCACCCCCCGCCCTGTTGCTGGATCCGGGTGTGTCACACCCCACAGCTGCTTCAACAACCAGAACTCCCTGGCTGGGGCAGCCCCAGAGAAACTACACAGGGACACTCCCTACAAAGATCCAGCAACAATAGAGTGATCCCGCTGGGGTATAATCTTGAAGAGACACATCCCCAACTCTGAGGACAGCCAGAGGTAACAGTGAAAAACAATCATGGGGCAAAATCAAGAGAAAAAATTAGGCAATATGAATAATCAGATTAGATCAACTCCCCCAGGTATCAATGGGGCACACACAGCACAAAATCCCATGCACAAACAAATAGCTGAGATGTCAGAAATTGAATTCAGAATCTGGATAGAAAATAAGATCAAATTAGAATTCTAAGCAGTCACCCAAAAGATATGTCAAGAATTCTACAAACACAAACACCAAATGACCAAAGATTTTGACATATTGAGACAAGAAGTTGCAGCCCTCAAAGATCTGAGAAGCACAGTAGAAAGCCTCAGTAACAGAATGGAACAAGCAGAAGAAAGGATCTGACATTGAAGACAAAGCTTTGAAGGCTCCCAAACTCTCAAAGAGGAAGAGAAATGGAGGGCAAAAACAGATCACTCTCTCAGAGAGCTCTGGGATAATTTGAGGAAACCAATATTCATCTTGTAGGCATCCCCGAAAGTGACAAAGTGGCTTCACAAGGCACAGAGTCATTTCTCCATGAGATTATGAAGGAGAACTTTCCAGATAAGCCAAGAGATTCCAAAATTCAGATAGCAGACAGTTTCAGAACTCCAGCATGACTCAACCAGAATAAGACATCCCCCAGACACATCATAATCAATTTCACTAAAGTTAATATGAAGGAGAAAATTCTGAAAGCAGCCAGATGAAAGAAAATTATCACCTATAAGGAGAAGAATATTAGAATAACTGCAGATCTCTCTGCTGAAACCTTTCAAGATAGAAGAGGATGATCATCGAATTTTAATCTCCTAAAAAAAAATAAATTTCAACCCAGGATCCTATACCCAGCTAAACTGAGCATATATGATGGAGAAATTAAATACTTTAATGACATTCACATGTTGAAGAAATTTGCCATAACTAAACCAGCTCTCGAGGATATTCTCAGACCTATCCTTCATAAAGACCAGCATAAACCTCCAACACAAAAGTAAACCCACCCAGAAAAGTTTGATCAAATTCCAACTTACACAGTCACAAAAGGATTAAAAATGTCCACCGGACTCTCGAAAGGCTTATCAATATTCTCAATTAATGTGAATGGTTCAAATGGTTCTCTAACGAGGCACAGGTTGGCTGACTGGATACAAAAACTCAAACCATACATCTGCTGCATACAAGACTCCCATCTTACATTAAAAGACAAATATAGACTCAAGGTGAAAAGATGGTCATCTATACTCCAGGCAAATGCAAAGCAGAAAAAAGCAGGTGTTGCAATCCTATTCACAGATGCAATAGGCTTTAAACCAACCAAAATAATTAAGGATAAGGATGGACACTTCATATTTGTTAAAGGTAATACTCAATATGATGAGATTTCAATTATTAATATTCATCCACCCAACCAGAATGCACCTCAATTTATAAGAGAAACTCTAACAGACATGAGCAACTTGATTTCCTCCAGGTCCATAGTAGTTGGAGATTTTAACACCCCTTTAGCAGTGCTGGATAGATCCTCCCAAAAGAAGCTAAGCAAAGAAATCTTAGATTTAAACTTAACCATTCAACATCTGAATTTAACAGAGATCTACAAAACATTTCGTCCCAGCAAAACTGAATACACATTCTTCTCATCAGCCCATGGAACATACTCCAAAAATCAACCACAGTCTAGGCCACAAAACTAACCTCAGCAAATTTAAAAAAATAGAAATTATATCTTGCATCTTCTCAGACCATCATGGAATAAAAGTTGAACTCATTAACAACAGGAATCTGCATACCCATACAAAAACATGGAAGCTAACCAACCTTATGCTCAAGGATACATGAGTTATAGATGAGATTAGAAAGGAAATCACCAAATTTTTGGAAAAAAACAACAATGAAGACACAAATTATCAGAAACACTGGGATAATGCAAAGGCAGTCCTAAGCTGCAAACCTTCCTCAAGAAAATGGAAAGCGAGAAAGTTAATAACTTAATGGGACATCTCAAGCAACTGAAGAAAAAAGAACATTCCAACCCCAAACCCAGCAGAAGAAAAGAAATAACCAAAATCAGAGCAGAATTAAATGAAATTAAAAACAACAGAATTATACAACAGATCAATAAATCCAAAAGTTGGGTTTTTGAAAAGATCAATAAAATAGATAAACCTTTGGTCAACCTAACCAGGAAAAAAAGAGTAAAATCTCTAATTTCATCAATCAGAAATGGTAATGATGAAATAACAACAGACACCCTCAGAAATTCAAAGAATCCTTAACGAACACTACAAGAAACTCTACTCTCACAAATATGAAAATCTGAAAGAAATCGACCAATACCCGGAAGCACGCCACGTACCAAGACTTAGCCAGAATGAAGTAGAAATGTTGAACAGGCCTATATCAACTATACAAAATCTCCCTAAAATGAAAGGCCCAGGACCAGATGGCTTTATGTCAGAATTCTGCCAAACCTTTAAAGAAGAACTAGTACCTATATTACTAAACCTCTTCCAAAATATAGAAAAAGAAGGAATATTACCAAATACATTCTACGAACCAAACATCACCTTGATCCCCAAACCAGGGAAAGACCCAACAAGAAAAGAAAAATATAGACCAATATCCCTAATGAATATTGATGCAAAAATACTCAATAAGATCCTAACAAACAGAATCCAACAACACATCAAAAAAATTATATATCATGACCAAGTGGGATTTATCCCAGGCTCTCAAGGCTGGTTCAATATACATAAATCTATAAATGTAATTCAGCACACAAACAAACTAAGAAATAAACACCACATGATTCTCTCAATTGATGCAGAAAAAGATTTTGATAATATCCAGCATCTCTTCATGATCAGAACACTTAAGCAAATTGGTATAGAAGGGACATTTCTTAAACTAATAGGCCTTCCACAGCAAACCCATAGCCAATATCGTATTGAATGGAGTTAAATTGAAATCATTTCCACTTAGATCGGGAACCAGGCAAGATTGCCCATTGTCTCCATTGCTCTTTAACATTGTAATGGAAGTTTTAGCATTGCAATTAAGGAAGAAAAGGCAATCAAGGTATCCACATAGGGTCAGAAGAGATCAAACTTTCACTCTTCACAGATTATATGATCGTGTTATCTGGAAAACACTAGGGATTCTACTGCAAAAGATTTAGAGGTGATCAAGGAATACAGCAATGTCTCAGGCTACAAAATCAATACCCATAAATCTTTAGCCTTTATATATACCAACAATAACCAAGCCAGAAAAAAAAAAAAATCAAAGACTCTATTCATTTCACAGTAGTGCCAAAGAAGATGAAATATTTGGGAGTATACCTAACAAAGGACGTGAAAGATGTCTACAAAGAGAACTATGAAACTTTAAGAAAAGAAGTAGGTGAAGATGTTAAGAAATGGAAAAACATACGATGCTCATGGCTGGGAAGAATCAACATTGTTAAAATGTCTATACTACCCAAAGCAATATATAATTGTAATGCAATTCCTATTAAAGCTACACTGTCATATTATAAAGATCTCAAAAAAATAATACTTTGTTTTATATGGAATCATAAAAAACCTCGAATAGCCAAAACATTACTCAGAAATATAAACAAAGCAGGAGGAATCTTGCTACCAAACCTGAGACTGTACTTTAAATCGATAATGATCAAAACAGCATGGTACTGGCACAAAAACAGAGAAGTAGATGTCTGGAACAGAATAAAGAACCAAGAGATGAATCCAGCTACTTATCACTATTTGGTCTTTGACAAGCCAATTAAAAACATTCAGTGGGGATTAGATTCCCTAGTTAACAAATGATGCTGGGTGAACTGGCTGGCGATCTGTAAAAGACTGAAACTGGACCCACACCTTTCACCATTAAGTAAGATAGACTCTCCCTGGATAAAAGATTCAAACTTAAGACATGAGCCTATAAAAATACCTGAAGAAAGTGCAGGGAAAACTCTTGAAATAATTGGCCTGGGTGAATATTTTATGAGGACTCCCGAGGCAATTGAACCAGTATCAAAAAATACATTACTGGGACCTGATCTAACTAAAAAGCTTCGGCACAGCCAACAGCATAGTAAGTAAAGCAAGCAGACAGCCCTCAGAATGGGAGAAAATATTTGCAGGTTATACCTCTGATAAAGGTTTAATAACTATAATTCACAGAGAACTGAAAAGTATTAGCAATAAAAGAACAAGTGATCCCATCTAAGGGTGAGCAAGGGACTTGAAGAGAAACTTCTCTAAAGAAGACAGATGCACAATCTACAGACACATGAAAAAAAGCTCATCATCCTTAATCATCAGAGAAATGCAAATCAAAACTACTTTGAGATATCACCTAATTCCAGTAAGAGTAGCCCACATAACAAAATCCCAAAACCAGAAATGTTGTTGTGGATGTGGAGGACAGGGCACACTTCTACACTGGTGGTGGGAATGTACACTAATATGTTCCTTCTGGAAGGATGTTTGGAGAATACTTTGAGATCCAAAAATAGACCTGCCATTCGATCCTATAATTTATTTACTAGGTTTATACCCAGAAGACTAGAAGTCACAATATAACAAAGACATCTGTACCAGAATGTTTATTGCAGCCCAATTTATAATTGCTAAGTCATGGAAGAAGCCCAAGTGCCCATCGACCCAGGAATGGACTAGCAAATTGTGGTACATGTATACCATAAGATATTATGCAGCCTTAAAGAAAGATGGAGACTTTACCTCTTTCATGTTTACATGGATGGAGCTGGAACATATTCTTCTTAGCAAAGTATCTCAGGAATGGAAGAAAAAGTATCCAAGGTACTCAACCCTACTATGAAATTAATTTATAGCTATCATATGAAAGCTATAACCCAACTATAGCACAAGAATACGGGGAAGGGCCAAGGGAAGGGAAGGGAGTGGAAAGATTTGGGTGGAGGGAGGGTAATGGGTGAGCCCATATCTATTGTGCATCTTAGAATGGGTACAGGTGAAATTTACTAAATGCAGAATACAAATGTCTACATACAACAACTAAAAAAATGCCATGAAGGCTATGTTGAACAGTTTAATGAGAATATTTCAGATTGTATATGAAACCAGCACATTGTACCCCTTGATTGCACTAATGTACACAGCTATGATTTAACAATAAATAAATAAATAAATTAATTAAAAATTAAAAATAGAACGACCACATGTCCCATAAATTCCTCTTCTGGGTATAAAAATCAAAGGAAATGAAATCAGTATGTCTTGAGTATCTTGATGCTTCCAAGTTTATTGCCTCATTATTTCAATATCTAAGATGTGGAAAGGACTTAAATATGCACTGATAGCTAATGAATAAAGAAATTGTGGTAGGTACGCAATTGAACATTATTTAATTTTTAAAAAGAGTAAATAACTGCCATTTTTAACAACATTGATGAATCTGAGAACACTAAGCTAAGTGAAATAAATCACGATTAGAATGAAAATTACTGTAGAATTGTAGCTATGTGAAGAATCTTACAAAATAGCAAATTGTGAGTAAATAGAAACAGTGGTTAACCAAGAGTAGGGAAGGGGAGGAAATGTGGAGTAGTCATAAAAAGGGTACAAACTTGCAGTTAATTAGGGTAAAAAAGTCTAGAAATCTAATAAAAAAACAAACAAACATGGTGAGCTGTAGTAATAATACTATATTATATACTGAAAACTTGCTAAGAGCAGAATTTAGTTTTTCTTAATACAAAAAATAAAATTGAAAAGTAACTATGAAAGGTGATAGATAAGTTAACGTACTACACTGTAGTAATCATTTCAATGTACACATACATATATGTTTATATGTATAGAAAAGAAAATAAGAAAAACAAAAAAGCATATATATAGGTAATCTATGTATTTTTATTTTCTATAATCTACATATTTTTATAGATTTTATTTCTATATAATATGATCTATATATTTTTATTTTTATTTTCTTTTTAGAGACAGAGTCTCACTTTACTGCCCTCGGTAGAATGCTGTAGCATCACAGCTCACAGCAACCTCCAACTCCTGGGCTTAGGCAATTCTCTTGCCTCAGCCTCCCGAGTAGCTGGGACTACAGGAGACCCCTATAATGCCCAGCTATTTTCTTTTTGTTGTTGTTGCAGTTTGGCAGGGGACGTGTTTGAACCTGCCACCCTCAGTATATGGGGCGGGCGCCCTACCCACTGAACCACAGGCACCACCCGCATATATATGTGTGTGTGTGCGTGTGTGTGTGTGTGTATACACAATAATCTTTCTCTCTCTCTCTCTCTCTCTCTATATATATATATATAGAGAGAGAGAGAAAGATTTGGGTGGAGGGAGGGTAATGGGTGGGCCCATATCTATATATATATATACAGAGAGAGAGAGAGAGAGAGAGATATTATCAAGGGGGGGTTTCTAAGACTGTTGTTCTGGAAATCAGTTTTCAGAAGTGCATATGGCAGAATGGCATTCTTAGAATTTGTTTGAAAGACAACACTTTTAAGATGTTAAAGATATACACAATATACACCAACAGAGAGTTATTTTTAAATCAAATAATAAAATATTTATTTATGTATATTTTATATCCCTATTTACGTGACCCCATTTCAGGGTGGGCAAGGGACTTAAACAGAAACTTCTCTAAAGAAGACAGACACAAAATCTACAAACACATGAAAAAAAGCTCATCATCCATAACCATCAGAGAAATGCAAATGAAAACTACTTTGAGATATCACCTAACCCCAGTAAGAGTAGCCCACATAACAAAATCCCAAAACCAGAAATGCTGGCGTGGATGTTGAGGAAAGGGCACACTTCTACACTGCTGGTCGGAATGCCCACTAATATGTTCCTTCTGGAAGGATGTTTGGAGAATATTTAATGACCTAAAAATAGACCTGCCATTCGATCCTATAATTCCTTTACTAGGTTTATACCCAGAAGACCAAAAGTCACAATATAACAAAGACATCTGTACCAGAATGTTTATTGCAGCCCAATTCATAATTGATAAGTCATAGAAAAAGCCCAAGTGCCCATCAACCCACGAATGGACTAGCGAATTTTGGTACATGTATACCATGGAATACTATGCAGCTTTAAAGAAAGATGGAGACTTTACCTCTTTCATGTTTACATGGATGGAGCTGGAACATATTCTTCTTAGCAAAGTATCTCAGGAATGGAAGAAAAAGTATCCAATGTACTCAGCTCTACTATGCAGCTAAATTATAGCTTTCACATGAAGGCTATAACCCAACTATAGCACAAGACTATGGGGAAAGGGCCAAGGAA
>CAUYPK010093767.1:0-13652 GCA_963574355.1 Loris lydekkerianus | reverse complement strand
AAAAACAACATTCCTCAAATAAAATAAAACCCAATTTTTGGTTTTTTAATTTACCTAAAATTTTATATTTTGTATTTTCAGTTAATAACATTTTTTTTTTTTTTTTTTTTACAAATGGGGTGTCCAAAATCTTTTTTTTTTTTTTTTTTTTTTTTTGCAGTTTTTGGCCAGGGCTGGATTTGAACCCACCACCTCTGGCATATGGGCTGGTGCCCTACTCCTTTGAGCCACAGGCAAAACCCTTTTACTAATGTTCTAAATAATTCAGATGTGGCCCTAAGCTTGAACACTGGGTAAAGCAAAGGCCAGTGGTGAGTCAAAGACCACCTGCTCTTTTCAGTCCTGCTTCTTGGTTTGTAGAGGCCTCTATTTTTATTCCAAGAAGCTCCTAAAGTTCCCCCCAGCAAAAGCTTGCTGCATCCTAAGATACAATTCTTCTAAGAAAAGATATTCTCCATTTTCTTTTTGGCTTCTTCACCTACCTTTCATTGTTTATTTTTTTTCCAAATTCTGCAAAGTTACCCTTAGACTCTTTTATTTTCTTTAATTTAATTAATTTTACTGAGTTATGTGAGTCAAAAGTGTGTTTAATAAATTCAAAAATATTTATGCTTTATGTTTAGCTTCTCAATAAAGATTTATTTATTTATTATTATTATTATTTTTTTGCCTGGGGATGGATACGAACCCACCACCTCTGGCATATGGGGCTGGTGCCCTGCTCCTTTGAGCCACAGGTGCCGCCCCTCAATAAAGATTTATTGAGAGAACAAGACTATGTCATTCTATTACTATTGGAGGTTTTCAGCATTGGAAATTTTCAGAAAATTTGATCAATTACCTCCTTTGATTTTTAGAAATGAAAAACTCCATTAATTCTCAAAACAGTCATTTTTATCTTGAGCAGCTGTTATTATTAGAAAGTTTTTTCTTACATGTTCAGGCAAAATCTGCCTTCTTTCCAGTGTAAAGAAAAGAAAAGGCTTAATTTAAAAAATGAACTCAGGCAAAAGAGAATGTCTTTATTTTTCAAACCCTATGAGAGATTCTAGTAGTCTCTTTCAGAGTCATTGCAAACTTCTATTTCATTAACTTTTAAAATTTTTCCAAGCATTTGATTTTAAAGTGGCTAATCCATTATTAAACACTTCACATATTTTAATTTTTAATATTTCAAACCATTTTTGTTGCATTGGATTGGGAAGACTTTGTAGGATGAGAGTAACTACCAATTGTAATATTGTGCTAATGTAAAAGTGAGTCTTCAATTTCCCAAACCGACACACTTATGAAGTGTTTTAAGTATAGAACACTAGTAAGGCGGAGAATACATATGCAAAGTGTTATCATAACAACATACTTTTTGAGAACTGGTTGGAAGAAAGTAATATAAGTGACAAAATTACAGACCCACTCAATTCAGTGTTGTTACTTTTGTTAGATTTCATGAGCATATGTGAAGATTTAGAAAAAGTTTACTTACCCAGCTACTATAAACTCTGAAATTTCAAAGATCTAAAAATAGGAGGAAAAAGTACATTGCCCACCACAGAGACTCTTTAGGTTCAAGTCAACATTCAGACTCAGAAGACAGTTTGGGCAAGAGCTTCCCAGAAAGTGGGGAAAGAGCCACAAGTGTCAGTGGGTAGTGGGAGGAATTCCTCAGTTTATACCACAGTCCACATGTGTGTCCACATGTGTTTTCTCCTCTGATGCCAGCTTCATTGTGGGGAAACTCACAGAAGGCAAGTGTGCATTTACTCTTATGTCCCATAACTCCATCAGCACAGCTTCCACATTCCCACTTACTAGAATCCCTAGACAAGGGAAGCCCAAAGCATGGTGTCTCTCTTTGTCCACTTCATCTACTTCATTTATAACTCTTCCATGTTGATTGCAAGTTATCTTTTGGGATCTTACTTATCATAAACAGTGTTGCTTAGAAACATATTTGACATTTAATGCTTATTGGGTTACTAGGAGAACAGAGCTAGGAAGTTAATCTAAAAGAAAATTCCATGCAGAAAGGCAGAAGATTTTGTTAACTTTCTACCCACAATATGTAAATACAAATGAGAAGTAACAGAGAAGCAGACAGTGTAGTTTCTAAATATAGTAGAACCACTGTAAGTTCACTACCCAAGCAACTTTAACAAACTGATCAACATACAGAGTGGTCAACATAGGGAACTAGGCCTACTGTATTGATATGTACATGTGGTGTGTATCTGGAACTTAAGGAGGTGGTCAGTTTTAGGGAGATCGTCAACCATGGAGGGTCCACTGTATTATAATCTAATGGATGAGAAGTTAGACTGTCCATAATATTATTATCTTTGCTTAGGGAATAGGCAAAATCAAACTGGCCCCAAAGTCTCTGTGTAGCTAATAGCCATTAGATTTTCTACTCTATTAAGTGACTGCCTTATTCAGCACTATATTTCTGGTACAATAGTTAGTAGGTAGTCAGTAAATATGTATTGAATGAATGAATAAGGAAATGAATAAAAGACTATCCTTAGGCTAGAGTATGAAAAGTAAGACAGACCCTGTCACTGGCAATCATGTACTCTCCAGTGGTGAAACCATTGTTTGCCCACATACAACCATTCCTGCCTGGAATCTGCTGCAACTACCAATGACCTCATTCCCTCCAGCAGCAGAGCTGCCTCATGTATGTGCACATTCCCTTGAAGCCCAAGGAATGGCTTTCAAGACATCCTCGGCTTAAGCAAAGCCACATTGCAGCAACTGTAGCCTAGGCCACTGAGGTACTCACAAAAAATTCCAAATAATTCATACAGAGACTACAATATAGTATCTACCTAGAACAAAAGCTAAAGCACCTTACCCAATTGATGCTATAGGATATATCTCACAGGACAAAGGCTTTCTCTACAAAGGCTACTTCACAAAATTGAAAGATGGTTCTGTTTTACCCTTATGTCCCTTACCATAGGGACACAAGGAATATGAAAAAGCAAGGAAATATGACCCCGCAATAACAGACTCAAAATAAAATAATAAAATTGATGAAAGACTTGAAAAGGCATTCAAAATAATCTTATAGAAACTCAAGAAGACATAAGGGAACACAGATGAACAATTCGAGGAAATTATAAAAACAATCATGATCTGAATAAAAAATTCAACCAAGGTAGAAATCATAAAAATGAATCAAACAAATCTTGGAATTGAAGAATTCAATAAATTTAATAGGCAAAATAAAAAAGGCAAGTAAGAGTTTCAACAATAGACTAGATCAAGCAGAAGAAAATAATTCTGAACTTGAAGACAAGTCTTTTGAAATAACCAAGTCAGAAAAAAATAAAAAGGAATGTCTATGGACATATGGGATGTAATTAAGTGAGCAAATATTCACATTGCAAGATTTCTAGAAGGAGAAGAGATAAAAAAGGTACAGAAGGTCTATTTAATGAAGTAAGAGCTGAAAACTTCCCAAGTCTTGGGAGAAATATGGACATTTGGATACAAATCTGAAAGATCAAACCTAAAATATCTTCTCTGCAGCACAAACTGTCAAAGTCAAAGATAAGATTCCAAAACAGCAAGAGAAAAGCATCAAGTAATATACAGAGGAATCAGCATGAGACTAACAGCAGATTTCTCAGCAGAAACCTTATAGGCCAGGAGAGAATAGGATGATACATTGAAGGTGTTGAAAGAATAAAACTGTCAGCTGAGAATACTATATCCAGTAAAGCTATCCTTCAGAAATGGAGAAATAAAGTCTTTACCAGGAAATCAAAACCTGATGAAATTTATCACCACTAGGCAAGCATTAAGAAATACTTAATGGAGTCCTTCATCCTGGAAGCAAAAGGACAATATTTACTATCATGAAAATATGCTCAACACAAAACTCACTGGTAGATCAAATATGCAAATAATAAAGAGAAAAGAATAAAATGTAATCATTACAGAAAACCACCAATGGCAAAGATAAACAAGAGGAAGAAACATATTCTTTTCAGAGTCTATTGCATATAATAGGCTTATTTACCAAAATAAAAATGATATTCTTATTTATCAAACTAAAAAATGATAAAAAATACTAGATAAATAATTTAAATGCTTAGAAAAACAATTGGTGGGTAAACTGTGTCCTTGGAATAAAGTCAGTACTTTTGAAAGCTTCAGTAATCCTTGGTAGACTGGAATACTTTAAGTATTAGAAAGAATTCTAAATAGTTTATTCTTATACTACTTTTTATTTGATCATCACATTTAGGCTTCAATTATTGGTATTTACTCTTTCAGTCTGAAGTTCATTTTCTTCCTTTCTCCCTTCAAAAGAAGCCATGCACGTGTCCACTCCAAGGTACTCAGTAAGGGCAATCATCATTTTTGTAGATATTATTCTAGAGGAAATCAGAGAAAGAAATTATGATCCTGAAGAGGAGTAAGAGATTACTTTGCAAAGATTAAGTGCAAGTTACACAAAGTTCAAAACATCACTTTATGGGAGGGCTGAACTCAGGTCATACTTGAGTGCCATCAACATCTTCAATGCTCTCAACCCTGAGATGTACCTTGGGATTACTCCTGGGGCTCTGAAAAGTCCCAATGGCTGGACCATAATTTATCTATATATCACACTCACTGAGTTCTGTGGAAAGATTATGTATATCTTTACTAAATAGACTAACAAATGGTAACAAAAACTAAAAAGAAAATCAGACTAATTAAAACAGAGTATCTGGGAAGTAGGGCCAAGGAGTCAGTTGTTTTAAAAGTTTCCCAGATGATTGCAATGTGTACCCTAGGTGAAGAACCATTGCTTCAGTTCTTTGAGGCTATCTACAGCTCAATTATTTTTAGATCAGCTCAGTTCTTCTCAACTCAACTTGTCAAATATTTACTGCATCTTATTAAATGTTAGGTACTGTCTTGGGCCATGGACATGGAACAGGAAACAATTTGGACAATGTATTCCATCCTCAGGGAACATGCAGGCTTGCAGGCAACCGCTGGTGTGGTGAGTGTTCGCAAAGGTAGGGACAGGTGTGCCAAGATGGTACAATGAGAGACTTTGACCTAAACAACCAGGGAAGCTCATGATAAATAGAAAACATGTTGAGTAGATATAAATAAAGTATTCTTTTTATCAATAACCATAATTTTATAATAGTGAATCTCTGCTTGTGGTTTTTGCCCTGCTAGTACTTACAGCAGAGGAAGATGGTAAGAGTTTAAGCTCTGTAATCATGTAGGGAACTTTGGTGTGAAATATTGTTTCAGTGTGTATTAGCCCAGGGGCCCCTGACCTTTTTGGCACCAAAGACTAGTTTTATGGAAGACAATTTTTCTGTGGGTGGGGTTGGGTGGGCAGTGGGGTGATAGTTTTTGAGTGATCTAAGTGCATTACATTTACTGTGTCTGTACTGGCTCACCTGCCACTCACTGTCTTTTGTGTGGTCTGGTTCCTAACAGGCCATGACTGATGCCAGTGCAGCATGGGGGTTAGGGACCACAGTATTATCTGTTTAATCCTAAACAAATTACTTATTCTCTTTAATCCTGAGATTCCCTAAATGTGATACAGATTAATATAAAGCTGGTAAAGCAGTAGCTGGCACATCATAGGCAACCCCTATTAGACATGGGCCTGGCAGAATCCACTTAAAAATACTTGGAGCTCATAGCAAGACCTTGTATGAAGTTATAGAAGCTCTTTCTCTAAATAAAATGAAGAATTTGCCAAATACTCTTAATATTTTTCTGGCAACACACTTGGGCTTTCTGTCTCTTATTTTCAAAATAGCTGAACTAAATGTAAGCTCAATTTACAAAGCCAAAATGTGGAAACAGCCTAAATGCCCACCAACCCAGGAATGGATTAACAAGCTGTGGCATATGTACACTATGGAATACTATTCAACCATTAAAAAGATGGAGACTTTACATCTTTTGTATTAACCTGGACAGAGGTGGAACACATTATTCTTAGCAAAGCATCGCAAGAATGGAGAAGCAACAATCCTATGTACTCAATTCGGATATGAGGACAATTAATGACCTAATACACAGTGGGGGAAAGGGAGAGCAGAAAGAGGAAAGGTAGAAGGGGGTGGGAGGTCAAAGTGAGTGACACAACTTTTGGGGGCGGTACACAATTATAAGAAGGACTTTACCTAACAAATGCTATCAGTGTAACCTGGGTCTTTGTGCCCTCAATGAATCCCCAACATAAAAATAAACGAATAAATATCATAGTTTACCAAAACCAAAAACATAAAAAACAAACAAAAGACTGCAAACAATTTGTGTGCTATTTGTTTCTGTGTTGAAAGGATATGTGCTCTGCAAGGCCCAAATAGTTGCTAAATTTTGTCAATGTCTGAATTAACCAAGACACAGCTAGTAGGAGTATGATAAATCCTCTTTGTATTACTGATGTTCTTCTTCTCATCATCGAAAAAAACCCACGAACTTCCCTTATAGGCAAAAGAAATAATGACTGGGCAATTTGTTCATAGATAACTAAGATCATACTAAGGCCATTATTGACTTACTGTTTAAGGATCAGTGCGATATATAAAAATTTGGGTATCAGTACATAAAGTTGTTCCTCTAAAATAGCATTTAAAATTCTTTTTGCCACATACTTCTGCTCCAGTAAAGGTAACAGAAAAGAACGCCTGTAATAACAAGAACAAAAAGTGAGATCATCGGAATGGTAATTTTTATTGTCATCATGAGCATCAATTAATAAATTTCAGATACAGAATTATAATACATAGCTGTAAACAGTCAAATGAAATGTAAATCTTAGAAATTACCTTATGTCTCCTCCCATGACCAATACTGGGACCAAGCTAATATATTTAATTTCCTAGAGTAACCTTCCTGCTTTTACTGATTTTTTGCCATGTGATGGTCTAGACATATAGTTTTTTTTTTTTGTATCTTTCTTTACTCTATCTTCCTCCCAAATATAAAATAACTGTATACATTAAGAAGCAAAACTGGCTGGGCATGGTGGCTCATACCTGGAATCCCAGCACTCTGGGAGGCTGGAGAGGGTGGATTTCTTGACTCAGGAGTTCCATACCTGCCTGAGCAAGAATGAGACCTGGTCTCTACTGAAAATAGAACAACTAGCTGAGTTTTGTGCACCTGTAGTCCCAGCTACTCAGGAAGCTGAGGCAAGAGGATCACTTGAGCCTAGTAGTTTGAGATTGCTGTCAGCTGTGACCCCACAGCACGCCACTGAGGGTGACAGAGTGAGACTCTGTCTCAAACAAACAAACAAAAAAAGCAAAACTACAAAAATTATCTACTGAAAAATATCTTTTGTGTGTGTATAATTGTATCATTTTAGACAGATCATTGTTATAGTATTAAGCAGAAATAGATGTTTGTGAAATTAATAGGAGTTAAAATGGATAAGAAATAAAGATTCCATGGGTATTATTTTGACATTTTACACTTTTATGTTTTCAATTACTTGAACAGCACCTCCCCTACACCCTGAATTTTGTTTCAGCTGATCCTTGGAATCTGATCAATTTTCTATAGTTGAATGTTGGAAATTAGTCTTTATATTTTATGTTACTAAAGATTCCTTAGAATTATAGCCTAAAAGACTCTAGCATTTACTAAAAAACATACTCTACAGATCATTGTTTCATTCCCTAACATTTTAGGATTATTAATTTTTCTTTCTCTGGAGATTTCTTTGTTAGCATTTATGAACCTAAGGACCCCAAGGTTATGAAAGCCATTATTTAACATCATTGCCTTCACCAGCACTGTGCACCCACACCCCATCCTGGCTTCTCACACTCCTTCTGTGAGCTTGACAGTCCAGCTTTGATTGTACTTTGTCACGCATTATTATCAATTCAATTATCAATTAAAATATTTTTATTTTAATAATATTGTTGGAAACCAAAAAGACAAGAATTTAAAAAATATATATCTAATCACTTACTACATTGTCTATACATACAGACATATATACACTGAAGTTTGTTACAGCTATTACTGATACAAAGCAGGTATGGTACATGATTTACTATTACTACTAAAATACACGATATTTTTTGTTATAAACTCCATTTAGTCAATGACTTCCTGCCAAATGCTTTTATTGATTTTGCTTTAATTCTTGCATCACATGTATTCTATTGTGGGTATATATCACATTTCAGTTTAATTCATCAGTTGATGGATATTTAAGCTATTTTGGCTTTTTAGCTGTTATAAATAATGCTACATGAGTATTTGTGTCAAGTTTTTCTGAGGACATGTGTTTCCATTTCCTTTGGGTATGTACCTAAGAGTGGAATTGATGAACTATGTGATAACTCTATATTTAGCACTTTGAAGAACTGTCAAACTAATTTTCAAAACAGTTGTAGCAAATTACAATAGCACTAGTGATATATGAGGGTTCCAATTTCTTCATATCCTCAACAATGCTTGTTATCACCTGTCTTTGTTATAGCCATTCTAGCTGATGTGAAGACTTACTCATTGAGTTCTTTTTATAACAGCTTTATTGAGATATAATTAATATACCATAAAATTCAGTCTAATTTCAAAATATTCAATTTGATGATTTTTAGTACTTTCATAAAATTCTTAATCACCATCTAATTCTAGAACACTTTCATCCCCACCAAAACTTCATACCCATTTGGCCTTTTCTCTAGTTCCTGGCAACATATAATCTACTTTATGTCTCTATATGTTGTAGATTTGTCTATTCTGGACATTACATGTAAATAGAATCAGAAAATACAGAAGATGCCAAAAAAGTCAACACATTTTAAGAATGGAAAAAACTGGATTAAAATTGCAATCAAGTATATCAATATATACTGATAACAATTGATGAATACAAGTCACATTGAGAATCAAACATGACTCGAGCATTACAAATTTAATTTACACTTTTTTCCTTTCTTAAAATTGTATACCGTTTTTGGCACTTTCTCTATGTGATTTCTGTCAGTTAAAATAATGTTTTCAAGGTACATCATTGTGGTAGTATATAACAGAATGTCATTCTCTTCAATGGCTATATGATATTTAATTTATGAATATACCACATTTTGTTTATTTCTTACTTGATAGACATTTGAGCTATGACCAATGTTTGTATAAAGTGAATAATATTGCTCTGAACATTTGTGCACAAGTTTTTGTTTTCATTTCTTTTCGGATATATACCTAAGAGCATAAATATTGTAACTTTATATTTACTTTTATGAGAAACCGTCAAACTGTTTTCCAAAGTGGCTGCACCATTTTATAATCAGCAATATTTGAGAATTTCAATTTCTCCACATTCTCACGAACACTCACTGTCTGTCTATTTGAGTCAGCCATTCTAAGTGAGTGTGAAGCAGTTTCTCATAGTAGCTTTGATTTGCATTTTCCCAATGACTAATGATGTTGAGCATCTTTTAATGTGCACAATGACCACTTGTAAATTTTCTTTGCAGAAATGTCTATTCACATCTTCTGCCAGCTTTAAAAATTGGGTTATTTTTCTTTTTATTATAAAGTTAAGAATTCTTTAATATTCCAGATGCAAATCTTTTGTTAGCTATATGTCTAAGATTTGCAAAATTTTTCTCTCATTCTTTGAGCTGTGTTTTCATTTTATTGATGTTCTTTGAAGCACAGTTGTCAATTCTGATGAACCCAATTCATTTATCTGCATTTGTTGTTGCTTCCATTTCAACATCATCACTAATAACCATTGCCTAATCTAAGGTCTAATAAAAGGTGCAATTTGCACCATTTTAAAGTAATTTTTGTGGTTTTATTTCTTATATTTAATTTTTAAATTTATTTTGAGTTAAATTTTTATATATAATGTAGGAGTTGGAGTCCAATTTCATTCTTTTGTGTATGGCTGTCCAGTTGTCTCAGCACCATTAATTGAAAAGAGTATTATTTTCCTTTTGAATAATCTTGGTACCCCCATTGAAAATCAATTGAGCATAAATGTAAGAGTTTATTTCTGGACTATCAGTTCTATTTAGTTCTATCTTTATATTAGTACCACACTGTCTTAACTAGTGTAGCTTTTATTAAGTTTTCATATCTTTTGCCCAGTTTTAAATCAGTTTGGTTTTTTTATTTGTTGTTATTAAGTTGAGCTCCTGGTATGTTACAGTTATTATTCCCTTGTTGGATAGTTTGCAAATATTTTCTCCCATTTTTTTGAGTTTTGTATTCACTTTATTGATTTTTTAATTTTATTTTTGCTATGTAGAAGCTTTTTAGTTTGATATAATTTAAATCATTTAGTTTTGCTTTGGTTGTCTGTGCTTCTGTCATATTTGCACAGACCAATGTCTGGGAATGTTTCCTCAAAGTTTTCTTCTACCAGTTTTACATTTTCACGTCTTAGATTCAGTTCTTCAATCCATTTTGATTTGACTATTGCATATGGTGAGAGACTGCTGTAAGTTTTGAAATAAAATAAGAAAATGTCATTTGGTCCAACCTTCTTCTTCCTTTTCAAGATGACTGTGGCTTTATGGATCCCTTGCATTTTCATATGAATTTTAGGATCTACTTGTCAAATTCTGAAAAATAAAAGAGATCTAGAATTCTGATGGGAATTGTATTAATTTGTAGATCAATTTGGGGAATACTGGCATCTTAACAATATTCAATCTTCGAATCTATGGACATGGATGTTTTTTCCATTTATGTTATATTCCATTTAAAGGAATAATTTCCATTATTTCCTTTAATCTCTTTCAAACATGTTTTGCAGTTTTCATAGTAGAGTTTTGTACTTTTTTGTTAAGTTTATTTTTAAGTATTTTATTGTTATTATTATTATTATTACTATTATTATTTGAGACAGAGCCTCAAGCTATCACCCTGGATAGAGTGCTATGGCATCACAGCTCACAGCAATCTCCAACTCCTGGACTCAAGCGATTCTCCTGCCTCTGCCTCCCAAGTAGCTGTGACTACAGGCGCTCACCACAATGCCCAGCTATTTTTTGTTGCAGCTGTCATTGTTATTTGGCGGGTCCAGGCTGGATTCAAACCCGCCAGATCAGGTGTATGTGGCTGGTGCCTTAGCCGCTTGAGCCACAAGTGCCTAGCCTATTTTATTATTTTTGATGCTATTATAAATGGATCTGATTTATTAATTTTATTTTTGGATTGTTCATTACAAGGTATAAATATATCATTTTTTGTATATTTATTTTGTATATTGATCTTGGGACTTTGCTGAATGCATTTCAAAGATCCATATAGTTGATAATAGTTGTGTCTGTGTGTGTTTGTATTCCCCAGTATTTTCTATACAAAAGATCATGTCCATCTGAGAATAAAGATAGTTTTACTTTTTTCTTTCCAATCTGAATAGCTTTCATTTCATATGTTCCCTAAATGTTCTATTGAACAGGAGTTGAATCAGAGTGGTAGAGATGAGTAGTGTTGGTTTGTTCTTAATCATAGGGGACCAAACATTTAATCTTTTACCATTAATTATGATGTTAATTTTAACATCATCAATTTTTCCAGATGGTAGAAAATCTGTGCTTATCAGATTGTAGATGTTCCTTTATGTTTCTAGTTTCTTTAGCTTATTTTGTTTTAGATTCTGCCAAATGCTTCTTTTCTATGCGTTGCACTGTTCATGCACCTTTTGTCTTTTATTCTACCGATATAATGTATTATATTAAATTAAAAAAAAATTTATCCAACTTTACATGCCCAGGATAAATCCCATTTGTTCCCCTAATTATGGTGCTGGATTTGGTTTGCTAGTTTGTTTTTATTGGAGATTTTTGTGTTTCTGTTCATTGGTCTTTAGTTTATTTTCTTGTGATATCTTTGTCTAGTTTTGACATTAATGTAATGCTACCCTCATAGAAGTTTTTTGACATTAATGTAATACTACCCTTCCAGAAGTTTTAACTTTAGTTCTCTTCTATTTTTTGAAAGAGTTTTGAAAATACTGGTATTAGTTTTTTTTTTTCAGATGTTTAATAGAATTCCCCCTGAAGCTATCTGGATCTGGGCTTTTCTTTGTGGGAATATTTTTAGATTACTAATGTAATATCTTCATTTTAAGTTTTTTCAAATTTTGTCCTCTTCTTTTTTTTTAAATATATATTTATTTATTTTTATTGGTAAATCATAACTGTGTACATTAGTGCAATCAAGGGGTACAATGTGTTGGTTTAATATACATATTGAAACATTTCCATCAAACTGTGCAATGCAGCAATCATGGTATTTTCCTAGTTATTATATGTAGACATTTGTATTCTGCCTTTAGTAAGTTTCGCCTGTACCCATTCCAAGATGCACTGTAGGTGTAGCCCCACCCATTACCTTCCGTCCTCCCTTAACCTCCCCCCTCCCTTCCCCTTCCTTGGCCCCTTTCCCATAGTCTTGTGCCATAGTTGGGCCATAGCCTTCATGTGAAAGCCACAATTTAGCTTCATAGTAGGGCTGAGTACATTGGATACTTTTTCTTCCATTCCTGAGATACTTTGCTAAGAATATGTTCCAGTTCCATCCATGTAAGCATGAAAGAGGTAAAGTCTCCATCTTTCCTTAAGGCTGCATAATATTCCATGGTATACATGTGCCACAATTGGCTAGTCCATTCGTGGGTCGATGGGCACTTGGGCTTCTTCCATGACTTAGCAATCATGAATTGGCCTACAATAAACTTTCTAGTACAGATGTCTTTGTTATATTGTGACTTTTGGTCTTCTGGGTATAAACCTAGTAAAGGAATTATAGGATCAAATGGCAGATCTATTTTTAGGTCTCTAAGTATTCTCCAAACGTCCTTCCAGAAGGAACATATGAGTGGGCATTCCCACCAGCAGTGTAGAAGTGTGCCCTTTTCTCCATATCAACGCCAACATTTCTGGTTTTGGAATTTTGTTATCTGGTCTACTCTTCTTGGGGTTAGGTGATATCTCAAAGTAGTTTTGACTTGCATTTCTCTGATAATTAAGGATGATGAGCTTTTTTTCTTATGTTTGTAGATTTTGTGTCTGTCTTCTTTAGAGAAGTTTCTCTTTAAGTCCCTTGCCCACCCTGAAATGGGGTCATGTGTTCTTTTCTTGCTAATAAATTTGAGTTCTCTGTGGATTCTGGTTATTAGACCCTTATCGGAGGAATAACCTGCAAATATTTTCTCCCATTCTGAGGGCTGTCTGCTTGCTTTACTCACTATATTCTTGGCTGTGCAGAAGCTTTTTAGTTTGATCAGGTCCCGATAGTGTATTTTTGATACTGCTTCAATTGCCTGGGGAGTCTTCCTCATAAAATATTCACCCAGGCCGATTTCTTCAAGAGTTTTCCCTGAACTTTCTTGAAGTATTTTATAGTTTCATGTCTTCGGTTTAAATCTTTTATCCAGTGAGAGTCTATCTTAGTTAATGGTGAAAGGTGTGGGTCTAGTTTCAATCTTCTACAGGTTGCAAACCAGTTTACCCAGCACCATTTGTTGAATAGGGAATCTTTTCCCCACTGAGTGTTTTAATTGGCTTGTCAAAGATCAAATGACGGTAAGCAGCTGGATCCATCTCTTGGTTCTCTATTATGTTCCAGACATCTATTTCTCTACTTTTGTGCCAGTACCATGCAGTTTTGATCACTATCGATTTATAGTAGAGTCT